>JAJJMA010111421.1:0-15911 GCA_023529015.1 Papaver nudicaule | reverse complement strand
ATAGAGAGTTTGTTCGGCTCATGGAATGAGTTGCATTTTGAGCTATAAAAATAAGCCTGAATAGGCGACTGCCTTTAGTAAGACATGGTTTCGAGAGTGTTTTGACAATCTTGTCCCTCTCTCATTTTTCACCATCTACACATACAAAGCATTTGGATGGTGTTAGCGGTTCCAATAGCCTTAGTTTTTTTTAGCAGAGATTTATAAAAAACCAAGTCTTAGTGTTAATGACCTTGAATTAGAATTGATGGCAAGTTTGTGCATGCATAATTTTTTTTTCCTACGTGTGAGGGAGCAAAAAGGGGCGTGGCCATGGATCTATGGCCATGGCGCCGTGTGTACGAGTAGAAAATCTGCATAGGTACATAAGGTACCCTATTCATCAGATCTACTCATACATACAGTTACTTTCAACAAGATTCAGTGGTGCGAGGACCATAAGAACAAAACCGAAGGTAAACATAATAACAGTAATCAAAGGCTAAATGCATAAAGACTTGTATTAATTTCTGTGTTGTAACTACATGGATTGCAACCCTAAGAAACCAGAGGAGATACAGACCTAATCCCTCTCTTGCCGCTTAGGTTCTACCCAAAAGAATCCAACCCCTACAATGTTTTCCAAGCTCGCCTTATATAGGCCGAGATTGGGTGGTTTACAGCTAATAAGACAAAGGACTCAATCGTGGAGGTGTCAGTCCTTGTCGATTAAGGCGACTTATTTGGTGGTGCTCCGAAGTTGACTCAGGGGCTTCGGTCCTTCGATGCGGTCTGAATCCTTTTCTTCCGAGTCCTTACTTCGTTCGCGTTTTGTCTCCTTTCCTCTTTGGCTCATTCCGAAGCTTCGCTGCCGATCCTCTCGGTGTGGTTGTGCTTATTAGATGTGAGACACGTGTCCCGAGGGGTTTTACCCTCCACAGTTTGCCTCTTTCCTTTCCTTGTATCGAAGATGCAAGGAGAGGAAATTTTTCTTTTTTGCCACCTCCTTGCCGAGTATCCCCACTACTTGCCAGGTGTGGGTTGTTTGACACGTTTTCCTGAGCTTGTGGCTTTTTACCTTCCGACTGGTAGCGCCAGTTTCTCTCACTATTTAAGTTTCGGTTCTCCCTCTAAAAAATTCTTTAGTCCTTTCATATTCACCTTTCTTGGCATCGGCGTTCTTCTTCCGTGAAACTTCTTCAATTTGCATCTTCATATCAGGTGTTCTATCCGTTCTTTTCTCCATGACCCATTGTTTTAATCCTCTTATTCCTTCATAAAGTTGATTTCTTTTGAACATTCCCCTCCTTTCTTTTCTCTGCTCTGGATTGCCTCTGCTATTTCCGTCCACCGGTGTTATTACCTTTTCCTTTCTGCATCTTCTTTTTCTATATTGAAGCTCTTTCTCTGAGGCTGAATGGTATGGATTTTGATGGAAAGGGCTTTCAGATTGAGTCCATTAATTCTCCCAGATTGACTCCAGAACTGGTCGAGGAGTATCAATGCAGCGGGGACAAACTTTTGGTGACATTTCATCAAATGTCTGCAGGGTTGATTCTTCCCCTTTACCAGTCTTCGAATCCTTTGTTTCTTCAAATCCTTTGCTCTCTTCCTAAACCTCGAGGAGTGATGCAACACACTTGCAGCTCTATTTTCCTTATCAATCAGTGGGTTCTTCAATATGAGAATAATTCCCCTCATGGATCCACAGCGAAGTTCTATTTTACTGCTAAGAATTTCTTTAAACACTACGAGCCCTTTTTAACCCTTTCGTATTCACCTTTCTTGGCGCTGGCGTTCTTCTTCCGTGGAACCTCTTCGATTTGCATCTTCATATCAGGTGAACTATCCGTTCTTTTCTCCTTGACCCATTGTTTTAATCTTCCTTTTCTTCCATAAAGTTGATTTCTTTGGGTTATTCCCTTCCTCTCTCACTCTCTATTTTTAAGTTGCCTCTGCTACTTCCGTCCGACGGCGATATTGCCTTTTCCTGTTTGTGTCTTCTTTCCCCGTGTCTTTTTCTATGGTTGAGGCCCTTTCTTTAAGGATAAATGGTGTGGATCCTGATGGAAGGGGCTTTCAGATTGAGTCCATCGATTCTCCCAGATTGACTCCCAAACTGGTCGAGGAGTACCTATGCAGCGAGGACACACTTTTGGTGACGTTTCATCAAATGTCTGCAGGGTTGCTTCTTCCCCTTTACGAGTCTTCGAATCCTTTGTTCCTTGAAATCCTTTGTTCTCTTCCTAAACCCCGAGGAGTGATGCAGCTCACTTGCAGCTCTATTACCTTATTAATCAGTGGGCTCTTAATTCCGAAAATAATTCCCCTGCCGGGTCCACAGCGAAGTTCTACTTTACTGCCAAGAATTTCTTTAGACACTACGAACCCTTCTTAACCCTAGACAACAAGTTAGCTCCTTGGGGGGTTAGCTTTCGAACTGTGGAGGGCAGCGAGAATATCCTCCCCGAATCCTTGAAATATTCAATGGACGAAGACTGGTATTCGGAGCCTATACTCCTCAAAGGTCCCATACTCCGAGGCTGGAAGGACTCTGGTCGGTTCTTTGTTCGGACCGAGTTTGATGCAGGTCATGAGTTTGAGACTCAACACTTGTTCTCCATTCATTTTTCTGACGAGGATAAAGGGCTATCTCGCTCATTTTTGGGAAAGGGCAAGGGCGTTGTCAAGGAACCCTCAGGCAGCCTAAAGCGTCCTCGGTCAAATGAGGAGACTATGCCGCAGGTAACAAATACTTTCTTTTCGTTCTTTTCTGAAGTATCCATACTTGCCTCTGTTTGTTTCCTGAGGAAGACAGATCCTTATGTGCAAGGACAGCCTTTAGGTGCCCTAAACCTTAGTCGTGGTCTGATGAACTTTGACTATGGGGGAAATTCCCGAGTTTCGCGGCCGCTGAAAAAATCTGTTTTGCAAACAATTCTTAAAGGAGTTCAAACTGGACGTCGCCAAGCTGCTGCAAAACCTCCCAAGGAGACTACGAGTGCTGGTAAGGAAATATCAGCACCGAAGGCAACTGAAATGGTTATCAAAGAGGTGGGTGTCGCGAGTCCTCGGATTACCTTGCCCACTACCACCATTGGTGCCTCTGCCTCGGCTATAGTCGTTCCTACGACTGCGAAGGCTAGTGCCGCTTCGGACGTTGTTCCTTCAAATTTCTCTACACCGAGAACTGCCCTTGGTGCCTCTGCCTCAGCGATGGTAATTTCCACGAGTGCTACTGGTGAGCCTTTTATTCTTTCATCAGAGAAAATTGTTACTCCAGTGGACCTCCTCGTTCCTCGAGAGGATGGTTCGTATGTTACGATGAATGCTTCTAAAGAACTCGTTGCCAGCTTTCCACAAAGTTCGAGGTTTCCGCCTGCTCCGAGTTATGCTAGTAGATATAGGCAATCTTATACTGCCGAGAGGTTTAATTAAAGAGGTCTTGTTTGAGAATCATAACCCTAGTGAGTTTACTGTCGAGGTTTCAACTCGGTTTGAAGCCCATGCCTCGAATCCCGTAGAGCAGCCTTTAGATCCGGATTTCTGCAAGAAGCTGAGTAATCTCTTCGGAGGTGACTGTCCTAGGGCCGAATATGATCTTCGTAATCCTCATTTATCCTATGAAGAGAGTTTGTCGATTCTACAAGCGGTGAGTTTTTCCTTTATTGTCCATGTGCCAATGCTACCAAAGTGTTTTGGCGATCTGTTTACTTAGTCTCTACTGCTTTTTGTCAGGGCGACTACCATGCCTCTGGTCTCTTGGCTCATAACTTTGATCAAGCTGGCGAGGTCGAGTATCATGAGCGAGAGTTTTATCGGATGCAAGAGGAATTGTCTCGGGAGAAAGTTCGCAGTGCTATTGCGAAAAAACGATCGATATGTAAGTCCCTTTATTCTTTTGTTGTCTTAGGTACATCTATTTTTTGCAGCGTTGCTAAGAACAGATTTGCTTGCTTGCTTTTGAAAAGGCGAGCGGGAAGAGCTCGAGAAAAAACTTCAAGAGGCTAATTTGGCCATTGATCGACTTTGAGAGGGTCAACAATTGTCCCAGATTGCCTCAAGTGGCGAGGGCTATCGAAGTGATAGAAATAGGTTATTGGAAGAAAGGGACAGAGCTCTAGAAGATGTGAATTATTATAGAGCGAGAAGACAAGAGGCTGAAAGGCTTTTTGTAGAAGAGAGGAAAAGAGGGGATGAGGCCGAGCGCCTTCTCGAGGAGATTAGAAATAAAAACGCGTTGCTCTCCCGAGAGAATCATTTTTTCCAACTAGATGTGACTCGATTGACACAAGAGCGAGACGCAGCTCGCTCGGAGAGGTCGGTCAGTGCCTCTGGTAGGGTTCTGATTGAGGGGTTAGAGGGGAATATCAGGAGTTTGAAGGTTCAGGTGTCTACACTGAAGAATGCCAATAATGACTTAGCTACCAAGAATAATCACTAGTGGAAATCGTCCGTTTTAGGTCGGCCGTAAACTGTATTATTTTCGTTTATAGTACAGTTTTAAACTGCACCCCCAACTGTGCTAACTTTTTTGTGCTATTTCTAAAGCACAGATATTATTTGCACTAGTGATAACACAGTTTACTTCTGTCTTTCTAAAGCTCAGCCAGGGACTGTCCTTTATAATAAAAAAATGCTTCGATCAGCCTGATTCAGTGATTCTGACTCAGCAGATCTGAGTGAGCTGATTCCACTGAACTAAACAGCAGATCTGACTGGGCTGAAATCATAAAATCTGATTCACTGAACATTACAACTAAATCTGTAGCAGAACAATCATTTCATTTATCACAATTCAACTAACACTTATATTCATTGAACATTACATAGAAATTCATTTGTATGATTAAAAAGACTAAACTTTGACAAAATAAGAAAGGGTATCATCAGGTTGGAGCTTCTGGATCACAAAGGCTGCTACTGAGATCCCTGCCACTTCTATTATTTTGCACCATGATCCTGCAAAGAAAAAAAAACGAAATCAAAAACAGAAAAGAACAGAAATCTATTCTAACGGCAAGATCCAAAAACACTGGAGATGGAGGTGGTGAACACTATAAAATGGAGGCCGATGAAATCTAGATCTGCATAATGAGCACATAAAGAATCTTAAGAGGTCGACAAAACAACATTATAAACAATAACTGAAACTAGACCAATCAAAATCTAATGCGGCCACAAAACAACATTATAAACAATGACTGAAACTAGACCAATCAAAATCTAATGCGGCCTGAACATAGAGTGTGTTTTGTAACACATTCTGACTAATTCTACTCACAACCAGACAGACGGAATAACAGCCAATTACTTTGTTATCAAACTGTACATGCAGCAGTTTTAATTAATTTGTCACAGAACAAAGAAAAATTGAACTAAAACAATAAATTCAGCACCTAAGCTTGGTATTGCAGAACGATTACTATTTCCTCCTTTCGCCGCCATCCAAATGTTGTTTTCTTTGTTCTGAATGGAAGTGCAAGTCGTAACTTAATTAGGAAAAACTCCACTCACTAACTAAACACAAAACTAATCGTCTTAAAGCCGAGATCAGGGGCAACAGAAGAAAAAAAACATATATTAACAGATTCCCAGCTACATACACTGACCATCAACAACATGCGACAAGAAACTTGCAGTATATAATCCAATGGTGGTTCTTCCCTTCGAGCAGCCAAGCTTGCAATTTTTAAAAACAAACATTTACAGTTGCTTCCTCAGCACTCACTCACATCAGTCCCATCCCAATGCCAAATATATGAACATGATTGAATAAGTTACTTGCATAGTTGATCGAGAAAGAAAAAACTAACTTCTGGTGGGTATTATACCTTTGACACAGGAAAAAGCATCAGAAACACCACTCTTCGTTCATCTCTAAAACATCGTCCGCACCAATATTTTCTTACAACAAGCGCTCAACCTCTAGAACGGTAGAACCATCGCTTTTGCTTCATGTATTTCCCTTCAGCAGTCTGCAATCTTGAATGCCATTTACACATACAATAAGTACCACTAGAAATCAAGTATTGTATCACGAGGACAAGACTAAAACTCAATATAAAACCTGATGATTAATAAGATACTCATTTACCTCCTGCTTCTTTTTCTCAGCTTCATCTGAATCAGGGGTCATCACCGAATGGAATAGGATATCCTTTGTCTCTTCTTTGACTGCTACCTGATCATATAGAAATCAAAACAACATCATCTAATTATTTAATTTTGAGAACCCTGGAACAGAAACTTGAGTATAATAAACCATAGAATACAAGATCCATTCATACCTGAACTTTAAGTGTTCAGAAATTTGCAGACACCATTTTACAGAATTAATTTCCTCACAAAGTTAACCTGAACATTTAGGATACATGTGTATGCCCGCACGTCGTAAAATCACATCATTTACGATTAAATATCATATATAAGTGAAAAGGGTTTGATAAACTACCTGTGGAAGATAAGAAAGCAAACGAACAAGTGCTTCTGAACCTGAAGCAAGTGCATAATTGAGAAACACAGAGACAACAAAAGGTTTCAACTTGGTGCAACTTCATGTAGTTCAATTAGACAATTCCCTTGGTGCAGCTTGAGTACCTATACCCCAATAAAAATCCCCAAAATTAAACCCTATATCAGCAGACACACACACAACACTATCAAAATAAAAAACCAAAATCTAATCCATCTTTACCTTCTCTGAACCCAATCTGATATTTGTGAGAACAGTACGTAAGTAATGCATCCTTCCACTTCCTGTAGTTTTCCTACTCAAAGCTTTCTCACTCCAGTTAACTGCATATTCTCACACAGACATAATATCAAACAACTTGAATACAAAATCAAACACCATAAAATAAAAACACCAGCAAACCCAGAAACAGATGATTTCATCATCGAAACAGATGATTAAGGCTAAATAATTTCTTACTAGAATCTTGTTCCTACTCTTAGCGAAACTTCTTATACCTTTTTCCTGTTGAAAATCATTTTAAACGATCAAAATCGAAAATACAGAAACAAAAGTAGGGTTCTTCTTTGTAGATCTGAAACTTTGAACAGAGAAAGAGAGGATGAGATTTAAGATTTGATTTACCGTTCTGTTGTTCTTCTTCTTCACAGCTGCAGAAAACCCTAAAGAGAACTTTTACTCTCTGCGGAGGAAAGATGTTGCACCAACCGGGAGAGATGGAGATGGAGATGGAGATGGAGGAAAAGAAAAGCTAGATCTAGCGAATTTGAGATGAGGGCAGGGCGATAAAAACGAGGAAAAATGTTTGGTAGTATGTTTCTGTAGCAGTAGTACAGTTTGAGGATAGGTTTGTGCATTTACCGGTTATTTTTTCGTAATAAGACAGTTTAGGGGTGGGCTTGGACTGCTTCAGCCCACGGCTGTGATATAATTTAATGGGGTGATTGTGCTAATCAGGCCTTATTCCACTAGTGAATCTTCTGGAAAGAAGTTGTAATGATATATGCCGGGAGCTTGCTTTGGCGAATACGTCGAAGGAACATTCTGCTCGTCTTATTGATGAGTATCGGATAGAATTAGCTAGAAGCGGAGTCATTTCTTCCGAAGATATTAGGAAGAATGCCTCGGTGCCTCGTTTCACTAATCAGCACGAGGTTTCTGAGTAAATGGTGTTCAAAGAGAGTAGGGAGCTAAACCTACTCTTCTTGTTTTCCTGCTCCTTTCGCACCCTTGAGCAAGTTTTGTCGTCCTATCATTCTCATGTTTTGTTTTGTGTTTTAGGCATCGAAGCCAATTTGAAGAAGCAGGTTGTTGATGCCGAGGCGGCGAGGGACGATGCCTCAAATCAGCTGGTGACTGAATCTGAACGAAAGCTAGAGGCTGAAAGCAAGGTTAAGCAACTGACCCAAGAGCTATCTGAAGAACGCCAGCGTCGCTCTGCTGATTCGGTCAGATTTTCTCGAGATCTTGAGCTTGAACGCAGGCGTCACTCTGAAGAAGCGACAAATTATGCTGAACTGCTATCCAAGGAACGGGAATTTCGTCTTGAATGCCAGGCAAACGTGAGGGGCATGGTGACCGGTTTTTCCCTTGTGCACCATGAGTTGAGACATGGTCAGGCCGTAGAGGAACTTCTTTCTCGATCTGCTTTAACTACTGCTTTTGCTACTAGCATGGCCTGCCAGAAGCATGGTCGTTCTCTTTTCAGAACCATTGGTATTGAACCTCCTACTTATGGCGCTATTGGTGCACGCGACTCAGATGATGTATCCCCTATTGATAAGTATTTACTCCCTCAGGAGGTATACGTAGCCTTAGCCAGGGATGAACTTCGGAAGAGGGGTTTACTGGAAAAGTTTTTGAATGGTCCTGGTGATGATGACGATGCTGATGATGACGCCGATGATAATTCTAAAGGTTGTGATTCGGGGAACCCTGGCGGTGCTGCCAAAGGCACCCATGATGGCCCAGGCGAGCCCGATCACGGTCCCGATGAGGGTTCTAAAAATGGTACCGATTGCTCGAAGGATAGCTCTAAGCATAATGCTGAGGGAGAGGTTGTTGGTATGGTGGTTAGTACTTCCCAAAGTCATGATGATTCCATTAAGGAGTGTGCATACCGAACTCCAGGTACCGCCTTTGATAAGGATAGCCATTACTTGTTTCAAGAACCAGCTTTGGCATATACTGAAGGGGAGAGCGAGGAAGAAATTGATGAAGAGATTGATTCGCATGATTGCCGAGCCCCAGGTGCTATATTTGATAAAGGGAGTCATTATTTATTTCAAGAGCCTCTTCGGGAATATAGTGACGAAGAAAGTGAGGAGGAAATTGTCAATGCTGTGGAAACTGCTCCTTCGGGGTCTGATCATTCTCAGCTTCGGATCCAAGATGATAGTGTCCGAACTGATAAGGGTTTTGCGAGGGAAATGGGAGTTCTTGGTGATGTTTCTCTTTGTGTCTGATCGAAGGCTTTTAGCTTAGCAATGTTACTTTTCCTCTTTTGGCTGTGTCCGAGACATTTGTTTATATACGCATTTTTTGTTGCCGCGCTCCCTGCCCTGCATTTATATATATAAAGAATTTATTTTGTTTATTTTCCTATTGTTATGCCCCTCCTCAGAGCTGCTTTTTGTTTGGAGGAGGTCCCTTGGCTGTGTGATTCGCTTGTTAATGCAAGCTAACCAACTGCCTCGGGGTTCCATCTTCCTCTATAGGTAGATGTTAATCCCATTTATTGTCCCTTCGACGCCCGAGAACGTGAAGTCCTCGTGGTCATTTAGTAGTGGGCACGATATCGTCGGCCTGTGTGGCCTTGATTCAAGGTGCCAACCGCTAGCAGGGTGTCTTGTGGGTAGAGGACCGTGCCATATAACCCGTAGGGCCCTTACGATTTATATGGTCATTAGCTCTGTGCCTGCTATTCGAGGTCTTTATGTTTTTTGGCGTTTTTTTCCTTTGGCGTTACAGCCTTTGTTTTGTTTGGCGTTTTTTGCCTTTGGCGTTACAGCATGTTTGGCGCTTTTTGCCTTTGGCGTTACAACCTTTGCGATGGTGCCTAGCCAGGGGTTTTTTTACCCGTCCCGACAGGATCTGGAGTTTGATTCTGAAGGGAGTTGCGTCAATGAGTGCGATATTTATTTATTAAATCTCTTCGAGTACTGCTTACAAAAGAAATTGCTTTTTCAGACTAGGTGTTTCATGTACTTCCCCTCCACCGGGGTTTTTAACCTCTGACCTTCGAGGTTGATCAAGCTATACGTGTCGTTGCCAAGTTGCCTTTCTATGACAAATGGTCCTTCCCAAAAGGGTTCTTGCTGGATGTTCTTACCTTCGCTAGACTTGCCTAGTTGTTCATTCGGAGTCTGGAGGCTGTCTGCTGCCACGAGGAACTGTTCTCGGTTTTCGAGATGTTGGTTCTCTTTGCTACTGTCTTGTTTCACACTTTGCATTCCAGCTTCGGTGTCAGCTATGAATTTTTCTATGCTCTCTTCCGATATCCTTGGGTGCTTAGCTTGCCCCAAGCGTTCCTTGCTACCTTCCTTTGCCTGAATATCTATTTCATGGCAGGTGCGGGCCTCGGTAGGGTCACCAGGAATCTCCGCAATTCCTCGCGGAGTCGGAAACCTGATTCTTTGGTGCAAGGTGGATGCTACGCCCATAATAATGTGTAACCATGGTCTTCCCACGATAGCGTTGTAGGGTGAGTCTATGTCCATGTTTGCACCCTAGTATTTTGGTACCCTATTATTGGCTAAGTAGAGCAATATAGGTACCTGAATACTACATTTTATTAGGCAGCCTTGATACAGGTGCAGAGCATGGCAGCCTTGATACAGGTGCCGAATAAGTCAACTGTTGACCGAATTTGGTCAAGTCAACTGTCGGTCAAAGTCAAAGTCAACGGTCAGCCAAGTCAATTATTCCGTACGGAATGGACCATACCACTTTTGGCGAGCTAGAGGAAGGTTCCAGAAGTTTCCAGAAGCCTTGCAACCCAAGTAACTTGCAGAAGAAGTTTATCTCAAAATTAGGGCAGAATACATATATTGTAACTGTATATATAAAGAGGAGAGAAACTAAGGAAAGGATCGAATTCCTCCACACAAAAACCCTAGAAATCTTTGTAACTCTGAAATCAATAAAGAATCGCTCCCCAAGGGGATTCACCCGTGGATGTAGGCATAACAGTGCCGAACCACGTAAAATCAGTGTTTGTTTTATTTTTCTGTTTTATGCGTGCTTAACATCATCATCATCAACAATCGTGATTTGTATGAGAATTTATTCCCGTACAAACATTGGCGCCGACTAAGGGGATCCGAATAAAAGAATCGTGATCCTAGTGAGAAAAAAAGCTACAAAAAGTTTGAAATTATGTTCGTGTGGAGTTTCATAATGTTCGATGTTCTTTAACAACAAACTCAACACGACAGTTGGTTTTACTCAAGCTGTATCGGTCGCGGAACTGGAACTCGAATACTATTAAAAAAAATTGAAGCAACTTTGAAAATTCGTAGTTCAGATTTGCAAAAAGTATTACGGAGAAAAGCCACGCGATCATGATGTGGAAATCAAAGGGGCTCAGTTCTCAGAATCCATGCACTATTTCTACCAACTGCAAGAGAAAAGAAAGAAATCGGGCGAACATGAGGGTGGATCGTTGACTTAAAACGTTTTCATATTCACCATAATCTTGTCATAACGTCCGAGAAAATCGTAAGCTTCCCAAATTTTCTCCATTCGAAATTGGTTTGAAGAGAGACGCAGCACGCGAAACTCGATTAAGCTTTTACTGCTGTGAAAATCCACCTTTTGATCATGGTGATAGTTCCAGTACATATCGTTTTGAATCAATATCTTCTCGGCTTTAGGCCGTCTTGGACACAGTTTTAAACAAAATTGTTGTTTAACTTGCTCGAGTCGCATCATCTCCAACCGCCAGCAGCAGGCTGACAAATCTTTTTGTCAATGTTATGAAGGAAAGTCGAGTCCTGCTTGGAATTAAAGTGGACACCCTTCCTCGTGGTTAACGGATAATGGCTCCAGTATCTCGACGACGGTGACTTTAAATAAAGTTCATATAGGAACCTACTGCATCCTAACATTGTTGCTCCTGGTTTGCGTATCCTTTTACTTTCATCTTCTTCTTTTCGTTATTTTGGTTATTTTGGCTATGTTTCTTTTGCACAAATGTAGGTTGATAGTTTCGACTCCACCATGTTAATTGGCTCATGGTTAGTTTGAAAAAGCATGTTGCTAAGTAGACTGGCTTATGGCTAGTTCGAGATAGCATATCACTAGATAGATATTGGTTATGTTTTGAGCTGTTGGATCACTTATCATAATCGTCTTTTACATTGGCTTTACTGAGTAGTCAAACATTTTAGAGATTACAAGCTTTACGTAGGCTAGCCTACTTTGTTATTAAGTTCTCGAACACTTGGGCGTTAAAACACGACTGATATTCATTTATGTCTCGAAGTTTTTTGTTTTACAGCACAAGCAAGATACCGCTCAAACTCTCAATTCTGTGCAGTCTTGAATGATAGGATTGGCCACCCTAAGCATTTCAAGATAGCAGAAACTTTACGCAAGCGCAATGTAGCAAGGATGTGCACCCTTCGGCTGCATTGGCGGCGTGACTTAGGTGTCGAGGGCAGTTACATAACTCCATTTGCGGCGGTGACGACCATTGCTTGGGGCGATATATGTAGACTCCCTGGTACCGACAATTTACTTGGAGCGAGTTGATGATAAACTGCTCCTTGCTAAACACTTGGGGGCGAGTTGATGATAAACTGCTCCATGCTAAACAGATGGGGGCGAGTAGATGATAAACTGCCCCATGCTAAACCATGGGGGCGAGTTGATGACAAACTGCTCCGTGGTATCGACAACAACTTGGGGGCGAGCCGAATAACTGCTCCTTGGTATCGACAACAACTTGAGGGCGAGTAGATTAACTGCTCCAAGATGATCACTCGGGGGAGGGTTGGAAAGCACCTCATTTTTATGATATCAGTCCAGAAGCAAGCTATGTAAACACCCCAATGGGGGACCACATTTCAGCGAGAAATTCGATCATTGGCAATCACAGCTAACTGAAGCAGTTGCAGTACTACAAGGGCAACTTCATTAGGCGATATTACTTGTGCTTACTTGTGCTCGGGTGGAAGCAGTATTACAATCGTATACATCATATTTGGAATCCTTCATATTGAGCTTCCTAATTAACGATGCTGATTTCAATAGTATGCTAGTTGGCGGTTGCATTTATTTACTTAAATCGAACTGGGGATCCTGCACGAGGATCATATTGAATCGTCAATATTTGTTCGCAGCAGAAGATATCTTCCTTTGTTTTTCTTTGGTTGTTCTATGCTAACGTTCAGAACCTTCAAGTTGGCAAATGGTGACCGAGAAGTCATAGGGATTATTTTTATAAAAGAAGAAGCAACGCCAACTGCACCTTTGCTGGTAAACATTTCTTACACGCACACGTTGATCACAGCAAATATATTGTTCGAGTTTCACATCATGCAGCCTACAATAAGAGTAAAGTCGCGATTCGGCACCAGATTGAGTATCTTATTACTCTAGCTACAAGGAATCATGTCTCGTGGCAACTGTGGGGATCATTTATACATCTCACAAGATATTGTCTAGCACTACTTAGCCGAGTTAATCAACAAAGTAGAAACATGCCTGGGCACACAAAGCATACGCATACATACACTTATTACTGGTCCAGATTTATTACTGCGTTGAGAAGCTTGGCAACAGATTGTTGAGAAGTGAGTGTCACTCATTCTAGCACATTCCTGGTCCTGCTACAAAGTATGTTTTTCATGAAAGTTATTGGTGTTAACTCTGAATCAACTATTCAAGCGAATTTGGTCTATTTATACGTCACATACAAAGAAGGCTGGTTTATTACTTAGACTACTTGTTCCTCATTATGACTGAGACACTTAGAAGTAAAATTCTCAAAGCGTCAGCAGCTTTGAGAGATACAAAAAGTCTGTTCGGGACAAAGAAGATGTTCGAGTCAAGCAAAACTAGCATAAACAAGTACTTCCTTTTACTTATATATGCTAGTGGGGGCGACTGTGTACTGTACATAAAGAAATAACTTGAGAAGTTAAAAAAAAAAATGGAGGTACTAGTCAGTTTTCTTTATACGTTATTCAGAATATGTTCGAGTGATCGTGGAGGGTCGTGGAATTATCTATATCAAACTAAGACGAGCAGCGACAACTACCGACTGCAGTAAATGTTTCTTACACTACAGTAAACATTTCTTACAGCACAGATATTGTTCGCAACTGACAGCTATTAAAGTCATCCTTAATCAAGCTACTGCACATGAGTTTCATAGAAGCATTAGTACTACGAGTTATATATTCCTACGCAAGCTCAAGTTTCATTCCTTGCGACAACCTGTTGAAGACTTTGGGATAACAATCATGGCTACAGGCGGTGGTCTAATCCTTAAAGCATGAACGTGCTAGATTCATAAACGTACTAGTGGATCAAGTTAAACATAGACAGAAATGTGAAGACATCAAAATGGGATCATATACCCATATCTAGTATCATGCTCATGATCACATATCAAACATCAGACTACCCAAATCAAATTGGAAAGAGTTAAAAATTGATCGGGGCAAGGGGAAGTCCAAAGAAGACCAAGGGATTTCCACAAGATCCGTCGGGCATGATAAATATCGAGATCGAGAGGCTGGATTTTCATCCCCAGTAACAACATTAGATTGCGGGATCGACCGCGGCCGGCAAACTCTAGCATTTTCGTCTCCAGACTAAGGATTAGTTGAATTGACACTCATTCGCACAAAAGTTGGAACCACGTGGTGACTTGACAGAGATTCAGATGAGGAGGAGGACTGAATATTTATCTTCTCATTGGAGTAAATAAGTTTTTCGGCGCCTGGTTATACACGAAGTAAAGGTAGAGTGAAGACCCAACAAGTACGCGCAACACTTAATATCAGTATAAGAAAGTTCGAGATAGTTCGAGGAAGGAGATGATACCTGGGGGCGAGTTGTTATTGTGAACAGGAGTTGCTGTTCGCGTAAACCCCTATGAAGCCTTCTGAATTTCTTTTCGCTATGTAAGTCAGGGGGAGGAGATCTGTTCGAGGAAACACGGCGACACTTTCTACATCCAGGCAAGATAGGATACGAGGAAGATGAGTGTCGACGCTTCTCACTGTTGGGTGGAAGAATCGATCCGTGAACATGAGTAGGTGATATTTGTCTGACCGGAGAAGCACATATAGGAGATGACATTCGTCCATTGAAGAAGTCTCTCTTGTTAAACCATAAAATGCAGCTGTCAGGATAAGAGACGTCAAATAACTCTTGGGGAAGATCAAAGAGAGTTTCTGAATTCTATCTTGAGATTCGAGGTCACACTCAAGCAAGGAAAAGGGAAACACTTACAGGCTTCGGTGGCTAGTTCGTGAGGAATGTCAAGGTGATGTCCGTCACGCCAATTCGGAACTTGAAGCACGGAGCCTCCCAGTCATATTTTCCTGGAAATCCATCTACACGATCGGATACCCATCTGCAACTAAAATATTTCCTAGTACCGTCGTGACACCATCTTCCATTTGGAGTAATAATGCGAAGAATGTAATACGGTAGGAGATGCCGGAAGTATACTCGTGCGACGACGAATAGACGCTTGATTGCAAGGAGTTAAACCGCATTCCAGTTGATACAAGCTAGCAACTACTTCATCATCACCAACAGGATCAGACAAACTAGCATGAGCAGAAATTACGACCGAGTCAGGGATGTTAAACCGACGCCTAAATTCATCGATTGATGAATAGTTAATTCGGGGAAGGTTATTGGTTGGAGACCATATACGAATCGGACGGCCAGATTCATTCTCCATGTTCTCAGCTGGTAGGGATTGATTAGCAGCCATGAACCAATCTGTTTTTATAAAATTGAAGATCTTAAAAATTGCATTTACAAGGTTGCAATACTGCGAATAATCTTTGACTCTCCAAGGTATAAATCAACATGGAAGTACGAGAATACCCAATCAAGGGAAAATTAATACTTGAAGGCATGAAGATTTTCATGAGATTGTGAAATTGAGACGCATTACAAATTAAATACAGTCGAAGATCGAGAGAATACATACCACCGGAAGAGGAAAAATGGAAAAGCTGTTCGATGAGTTCAATGGATTTTCCTTCAAGCCGACACAGAACCCTGCAGTAGACATTTTTGGGTGAAATGGATGTTGCAAAGATATAGACGAAACATAAAATGTTTTTGTAGAACAAAACAGATCTGTGTTAACAAAAGAGAAAAAATTATGTGTGCAAGGACCAGTTTGCCCTCAAGTGGTAACTATATGGGCGATTAGTTCGAGACCAATATGTTACCATGTTTGTGTACGTGTCAAGGGAGCAAA
>JAJJMA010111412.1:0-16365 GCA_023529015.1 Papaver nudicaule | reverse complement strand
CTGCAGGTCTCCCAAATTAATTATAATCTGGTCCTCCACCACCTTAACTAAGGCCTGATCATCTGTATTAGACTGAAATCCAACAGAACTTTGCGGATCCACCTCTTGTACCTGACTTAAAGAAATAGGCCAGTTTGGTAAACTTGTTACCAACAATTTTGTATAGTCAGTACTCGCAGTCTTGTTCACTGAATCAACCCTTTCTTCCTCAGCAAAGGTTGAGTTGTTCATGAGTTGTACATCAGTAGCCCCTCCATCATCAGCCACACCTAAACCCATATCGGCTACTCCCTCAACAACCTCTATGGAAATATCCACCAAATCCTTAACACAATTTCCATGTACTTCCCCTTCACATGTACTATCATGTAGATTCAGTGCTAAAGAAGCCACTCCGTCTACTGCTTTAGAAACACGCATCGGAGACTCTACAACCTCTACTCCAACTTGTGTAGAATTTCCTTTCCTCTGGTCAATATTCATCGTACCATCTCCCACTTCTAGGTTACTCATAATATTGTCAGATTGGGGAAATTCTGAACCTTCACATCCACCCTCATCTAGCTCTTCATCCACTCTAGATTTCAAGTGTAATGAGGATTTGTAGCCCCTCTAACTTCAGCTACAGAGGTAAACTCAACCTTTTCATCATCATCTGTAGGTTTGTTACCTCCTAAACCCTTACGTACAACCTTCCCACTGCCTAATCCTTCACCATCTTTAGTAGGTGAGCAAGAATACACCTTAGGTTTGTCACTAGCCCTCTCCACTACTAGTTTAGCTATGGATCCAGTATCCTTGGCCGTTATTGGTTTAGCAAGTCTAATGTTCTGCCTCGAGTCAGTTGTCTTGTTTGAAGCTGAATTAAAAGTCGAGTCAGTCATTGAATCAGAAGACTGACTCACCTTAACCAATTTAACAGAATTTTAAAAATCCGGACTTTCCAGATTTTGAATATTCTCAAACTTTTCTACCAGGCGCAGGTACTCCTCCATACTCGCCTTTTTTGGTGGAGAATAATCAAAATCCCATTCAATTGTTGCAACAAATTTTTGACCACCTTCTTCAACCAAGATTGCCGCCGGAATATTAGCCAAATCACCCATCACAGCAATTCTGAAAAATCTTGCCGATTCAAACCTTAATGTACCTTCATCAACCATTGCTAGGCCTCCAAGATCTCCTCCAATTTCCTTGAAAAGATCATAACTCCAACTAGCAACTGGAATGCCACGGATTTTGACCCATTTGTACAGCTTATACATCGAATGAATTGGTATCACCACATGACTATCTTTTTCATCTACCTTACTCTTCCTCCTACTGATAGTGTCTTTTTTATTTTTAGGAAGCAACGACATTGACTTCTGAGACACCTCCTCCACCAGTTCTCCCTCCTCCACCTCCTTGGTAATTTCTTTGACTGCGCTCTTTCTTGCGACTCGAACATTAATACCCCTCTTTGTCCAATATTTTGGAGACCATAGTGATCTCCATTGGTCATCATCAACCTCAAAAGCAGCTGATTGTTCATCTAAAATTTTGAAATCTATGAAATGACTCCAATTTAACTTCTGTTTTACAAATTTTGCTACTTCCCCCCAACGAACTGGTTGAGACAACATGACAATACCAAATTTCGCCAATTTTCCTTTGATTTTGTTTCGGGCCAACTCTGGAAAATCTTGTTCAGTAGGTACCTTCTGTTGCTTCCTTTTGAGATTTAGAACATCAACAAAAGCTAAAATCTCTGCGCGAAGTCTATCGAAGCACCATCTTAACCACTTGGGAAACAGATTGCATATGAGCGTTCTCTGTCTCCTCTTCGAACCCTAGACAAGCGCAAGAATTCACCTCAATCATTCTCCTTTAGTTCCATTAAAAAGGAACTTTCCCCTTCTCTTCTAGTCCATCTCTTCCTGTTATCTTTTCCTCCTCTGATATCACCTATAATCTCCACTAACCACAGCGCAATCTCCCCTGGAATCTCCAACCATGTCTTGAAAACACCTTTCTTCATCTCCTCTATGCACATTAATGGATTCTTCCCTATTGATTTGATCGTAATCCTGAAGCCTTTCCTCTCCAGCGGAAAAGTTTTTTCCTTCCGCAGATCCCACTCCTTCTCTCTCATCTTCTCTCTATGAGTTGTAAAAAGTCTTGATGAATAAGATGGGGAGGAACCTGCAAAACAAACAAAAAGGGCGCCCAAGTAAGTAAGAGATTTAGGTGCAGGAGTTTTTAGGGTTGGATGATCATATCTTTTCGGGATTAAATCCCCTGTATTTATATAGAGAATAGACTTGGCCGGGAAGACATCTAGAAGCTTCTAGACTCTTCTTTGGGCCTATTAGCGGGCTTTGGGTAATTTATATAGGGTACACACATCGCCCCCTCTTAACTTCCAACTCGTTGTGGGGTTAAGAAGTTCGGATTCCCTTTTGCACTAACGGCCCGCCCCCAAGCATGAGTAATGGTTGTCGTAGTAAACTGTAATTCGCTACCACTGTTTGGGAAGATATTACAAAGACGCCCCAAACTGTACCTGCAATAAATTTGCTCGTTTGCCATGAAAATTGAGTTTATCTTCAATTATTTTGCCTTAACTTACCTGATTTGGGATCGATTTTTTTTTTTTTTTTGTTTCATTATTACCGCGTGTCAACCCTCCGTGTCAAATTTTCATAGCAATTAGGCGATAGTCATCGATGTGGGAAACAAAAGGAGGAGAATGATTAACACACAAACGAAAAAAAAGAAAAAAAAGTAGCACAAGCAAAATTCTAGTATTTTTAATTCAATTAAGTTCCTAAATTTTAGGAAAAATTAGGAAAAAATCAAACTAGCCGATTTTTCTAAAACAGAGAAAGTATTTATTAAAATAATTGAAGTAACCTCGTGCTCAACATTATGTCATTATGTCGGTCTTGTCTTTTCTTGTATGGCGTAGTCATAAACACCGTCATTGTATTATAAACCTTGTTTTAAATGTCAGACAATTCGCACTAATACGTGTACCCACATGGATATGTACTATATTAGTCATTGATACGCGTATATTCACATGGATATGTACTATATTAGAGTCATTAATACGTATACCCACTTGGATATGTACTTAGCGCTAATACTGTACTTGGTTGAATTGCATTCGTTCGTAGCGGCTTAGATTTAACTGGTAGCTAGACCATCTACATTCGTGTGAATATTATAGGTTCTATGCTATAATTTCAAGGGATAGTGAGTGTACACTATGAGCTCACTCTTAGAGTTTGGTTGGACTTTATTAGAGATATAGCTACATGTAT
Source organism: Papaver nudicaule (assembly GCA_023529015.1). Taxonomy (NCBI): domain Eukaryota; kingdom Viridiplantae; phylum Streptophyta; class Magnoliopsida; order Ranunculales; family Papaveraceae; genus Papaver; species Papaver nudicaule. The sequence continues at coordinate 13,057 of JAJJMA010111412.1, read as the reverse complement.
TCCAGAGTCAATTTGGAGCTCTATCTTCGGTAGGCCTCCGTCAATCCTTGCTATTTAACCACTGCTAGTAACCCAGTACTTCTATGATGAAGCTAATCTGAATCTATATACACCATATATATATAGATTTGGCTAATTTTGCCATGGATGAGTCTTTATCGAATTCAAAGTAGCAATGAATGACGTAGTTTATGAGTAAACAACATTAGGTTCTTATCTGGAAAAAATAGCCAGAAGGTTTTAATTTCTGTACATAACAAATGCTGGATTAAAAATGATAATCATTCATGTACACGAAACCACAAAAGGAATCATAAGAGGCTGTCACATTCCAAATATGTTAAGTTGCAAATAATAAACTTGGCTTTGGCGTGTACTTGCAGGTTAGGCCATCAACAGGATGCTTTAAACAAATACTTAATGCCAACTTCAAGCACTCCTAACGAATCTGTAAATCTTGTCTAGCTAGTCAGGTACGATGTAGACACATTCAATAGGAGTACTTATTAGACTTCAATACCATAAATGCAGATCTAAACTAAGTAGATTCGCGATTGGTTGCGCATTATATTAATTACTTGGTTGTCGGGCGTTCACTTTGAACCTTAATTAGCTCCAACTCTACCATTTAGTTAATGCAGATCTGAACACAAAATAATTAATGCATTGCATTTTCACTTTGAATAATTACGTACCCACATGGGGATACGTATGCAGTAAAGTAAGCTTATACAATTCTTCGTTCACATTTGTCAGCATAATCATAGGTTGATGGTGACGTGAAAGTTTCGACATATCATCTGGATATGGCCTTCACATTACAGAACTGGCTTGTACCAGCGCAAAGGAATCAACAGACGCTAATTACTGCAGCGAAGAATTACGGTAAAAACTCTATTGATACTCCATATATTAATAAACTCTATATATTAATAAAAAATCAAAGTCTTAGCTTGGGCCAGTTACAAATAGTAATAAACTCTATATTTTAATATCAATATATTTTTCCAGTCCCGCCTTAACTAGTTTACCTCGATATATTAATAATCGATACTATATTGGAAAATATATATTTTGTTACAACATAATTTAAGATGGACAATAATATTTATCTATAGTTGTTTGAGAAGCAAATGTAATTTTTTGGGTTATTATCGCATCATTTAGCTTACGGTTGCGTATAACCTCTTCGCCATGGGCATCTTCTTGTCGAAGCCAAAATATTTCTAATTTATCAAGAATGCTTAAAGCTTCTGGGCATAAAATTTTTGGTATCTCTGTACTATCATCCTCGGGGCTCTTCCCCTCCGTTTCTTGTCTAATTCTATCAATGATTTCTTCTTCAGTTATACAATAACATTTGCAAACAGTGAACTAGTAAAAAAGATCATTTTTTTTTAATGTACCTCCATATATTAATAATTTTGTATGTTCCCAAGATTATTAATATATGGAGTTTTTACTGTATTGAAGACAAATTGCACATTCACCTCTGATCTGATAGTGAGGCCAACAAATACCCAACCAAGGTCGTTGCTGAAAAGGCAATTTCGTGTAGTGGTTGGTCCGTCAATATTAAATCGTTTAAAAGTATCAAGCTTGATGATTTTGTTTTTGATTGGGCTAGTTTGTTTAGAGGGTAGTAAGATTGTAAGCTCTCTAATAACTATGCTCTTTTCTTCTTGTAACTTTTATGGTGTCAAGATTGGCTACTACTTCCACCAAAAGCGTGGTGTATTCTAGTAGTACTACTTCTCTCTCCTAGTAGATGGTAGTAGCTAGATTGATGCGCTGAACTGTTCAGCGTTGAAAAAGTGAGGAAACGCTGAACCATTCAGCGTTGAAAAAGTTAAAAAACGCTGAATGGTTCAGCGCTAATTCTTATCCGTTGAATTAATTGTCATACTTTAATCTAATGGCTGAGATTTCTCAGCGCCGAATGGTTCAGCGCTCAGCACTGAATGGTTCAACGTCTTAAATCCAATCTTGCCAACCCATAAGAACGTCTCCTACCTAAGCCCAAGGGTGCTATCTTGGCAATCCTTTCCTGTTTATTTTTATCTTGCCTTTTCAAAAAAAAAAAAAGATCCGCATCATATGGATGATAAACTAGGCTTAAGCTTAGTCTTATGGTGTCCAATCTAGTATACTAGATTGGACAGCCACGTCAGATAGTAAGGTAGGGGTGGTCTTATGGCTTGGAGAGATTGGACGTCCAGTCGCTGAACCATTCAGCGTTTCCTAATAACGCTGAATGGTTCAGCGCTTGACCGTCAACACCAGGTCAAAGCGCTGAACGGTTCAGCGCAGAAGATTTCTGCTACAAAGAATCGACAGGAGCCCTTTCTCCCCCATTTTCTCTTCTTCTTCTCTTCTTCTCCACCCAAACCCTATAATGCGTACTCAAGATCTCCGGGTGTAGATTATTTTTCATTGATTCCCTCCGTGAGATTGTTCTACGTTCAATTATCTATCATTTGCCCCAAGTTTCACTCATTTTCACTCACAATTTTCACTAAAGGTATGATGTTTAAACATTAGGGTTTTATTTTACTTGATTTTTGATTTTGATTGTATTTTGATGAAATTGATGTTTTATGTTATCTTAGTTTGATACTTTGGATGAGATGTGAACAAAATTTCCAAGTGAATTGATATTTAGAATTTTTGACATTTAATTTAGGGTTCAATTTAGGTACATTATGAAAGGAATATTGAGAAGAAAATTGTTCAAAGGTCTTCCGGATGATGACGATGAATTTGAGGAGACTGCTCTAGTAGTGACTGCGCTAATGGAGTCACAAAGGAGGCAAACAATACACCAACCTGTCCCGAATGTAGTCAAGAGTCGTCAAAGGGTGCATAGAACTCGTGTAGATGCCGATGCAAGGATGATGCAACAATACTTCAACTACAACTGTGTCTATGGGCCAAAGAAGTTCAAAGGTCGGTTCGCTTTGCCTCGCCCTCTTTTTCTTAGAATTTTAGAGGAAGTTTGTGATTATGACAAAGACTTTCTTCAAAAAGAGGATGCTTGTGGTATTCTTGGCCATAGTCCATATATGAAAATGCTTGCTGTAATGAAGCATTTTAGCAAAGGTCTTGGAGCAGATTCTATGGACGATTACGCACAAATGGGTGCATCCACTATCTACCATTATGCTAAAAAGTTTGTTGATGCAGTTATTTGGATTTATAATGGTCGATACATGCGTCTACCTAATGCTCAAGATACACAAAGGCTTTTGAAAGAAAATGAAGCTCGTGGGTTTCCCGGGATGCTTGGTAGTGTCGATTGTTTTCACTGGGCATGGAGAGCATGCCCAACTAGCCAAGCAGGATCTCACGTGGGCTATAAGAAAGATCCCACGTTGTTCTTCAAGCGGTGGCTTCATATGATAGGTGGATTTGGCACTCCTATTTTGGTTTGGGTGGGCAGAACAATGACCTAAATGTCCTGCATGCTTCGGGTTTGTTCGATAGACAACTCAATAATGTAGCACCTCCTTGTCATTTTCAAATCAATGGCAAAAACTACGACAAGGGGTACTACCTTGGAGATGGAGCATATCCTATGTATGGCCTTCTTGTGAAGGCATACAAACCAGCCGCCAACAATCGTGAACTTCTCTTCAATCGGTACCAAGAAGCTAAAAGGAAGGACATATAACGTGCATTTGGTGGTCTGAAGGGAAAGTTTGGTATAATCAGGAGCCCATGTCGTTATTATGCCAAATCGGACATGAAGGCAATTATGAGGGCTTGCTTGATAATGCACAATATGTGTGTTGAGTTGGAATATCGCGATGAAGAATGGGGGATGATCACGGGAGACGAACCTCAACCTCCTATTAAAGGAAATGTAAGGCTACCTCCCCATGTTTTGTACAACCCTGCGCGTTGGTTGGAACTTCGCAAAGAACTCACTACACACATTTGGGAACGACATGGCCTGGGTTATCGCGATGGTGAAGTTCCAGAGGTGGTGGTTGATGATGCCATACCGCTCGAGCACGAGGGTACCACTGGCGTGGATACGGATGATGATCGCTACAATCAAGGAGATGATGATGGAACATTTTATGAGAATGGAGAGTAAACTTGACTCTTTTTTGCATACTTCTCTTTAATTAGTACTACATTTATTTCTTGTAATAACTCCATAATACTCTTTTTTCATTCAAGCACGTTAACATTAGGCACGTTTACATTAAGTAGAAATTTGAACTACGTTTACAATTGCAACATCGTAACAAGTGTTTCATATGCTTCAAAGTGGATGAATTCTCTTCCATAATTTGTTCGGTATAAAACCTTTGCCGCTTCTCGATCATCATTCGAAGTTCGTAAGCAAATTGCATAATCTTTGCACCATCTCTTGAGGGTACACATGCGGTTTTGGAGTACCTTCACAGAACGTGGATTAGCATTGGCATTACCATAGAGATTCGCGAATTCTTGAGTGATACGTGTCCAAAAATCTTGGCGTTCCATGTCTTTGCCGCTAGTGTAATGAACAATTGCTATGCGATAACTTCTCACCAAGGCATTGTCTTCGGCAATTGTGAAAATCCTCGCCATGATTTGAGTTGAGTGTAGAAGAAAAGAATGAAACTTCACAAGTTTGGGGTGAAGAAGTTTAGAGGATGTCTAGACTTTAAATAGTGTGTAGAGAGCTGATCGGCAGTTGGCTGATTTTGGTAGCCGTTGTAAAGCGCTGAACCATTCAGCGTTTAAAACGTTGAACCATTCAGCGCCTAAAATCCTCAGCCATCAGATCAAAATAAGACCGTTAATTTCAACGGTTCTGATTTTTTTCCCGTTTGAATCTTCAACAGCTATATTTTCAGGCAGCCTTATAAATAGAGGACTCTTTCTCCTTCAACACTCAAACCAAAATCAATTGCTTCTCTTCTTCATTGATTTTCCTCTTCTTCTTCTTCTTCAAAATCTTGTTATTTAGTTCAAAATCTTGTTATTTATTTGTTTTTTAAAAAAAGATGACTCAATTTAGCGCAAAAGAGGATGAAGCACTAATCATGGGTTGGATTATTGCAACGAACAATTCGGAAAAGGGAAAAGATCAAAAAGGTTCAGAATTTTGGAGGAAAATTATGGAGGAATACAATTTGAGATGGAAGGGTACTGTAGTGAGGGATAAAAAGTCTTTGCAAAATAGGTGTAACACGATTAGAACTGAATGTAAAAGATATAATTCATACATCAGACCCTACTTCCGAGCAAAACCAACCGGACAGACCATAGACGATTATGTAAGTATTAGAATTTTTTTTTATGTTTTTGTGTAGTTTCAGAAGAACGAGGCACTAATTTTTTTTTTTTTTACAGTATCGGAATGGTCGTCAGAATTATGAAATCGAAGAAAAAACAAAATGGAAACATGATCATTCTTGGAGACTCTTGAAAGATATTGTGTAGACTTCAATCCGGAAATTGGTAATGATGTTGATCCTGCTCAAAACACTCCAAGAACTCAAGGAACTCAAAACACTCAAGGAACTCAAAACACCGAACCTGGTCCTTCTCAAAACACCGAACCCGGTCCTTCTCAAGCACCTCCTGAGAATTTGGAGGCAGATTTTGATGATCTAACAATGAACGGGAGCACACCATCTACCCCTGGTTCTGAAACTGGCTCAGACATATCGCGACGAAGACGTTGGTTCGACCAAATGGATGATGTTAGAGGTATTGGGAGAGAAGCTTCCAAACGAATGACTCGGGAGGCTAAAGCAGCAGAGAAATCAGATGAAAAAATGGATAAACTCATCCAACTTCTTGAAGAAGCGAAAACACAAAGGGCTTCCAAGTATGAATCGGAAGAAGGGTTCCTCAAGAAGAATTTGGAAATAGAAGAGAGGAACGCGGAAGTTGCTGAGATAACGCGGAAGTTGCTTTAATAATGGCACAAACAAAGCAAAGAGAAGCTGATATGAAAATCCTTCGCACACCTCTCCATCAAGTACCACAAGCTGAACGTGCCCTCTACAAAATATGGAGGAACGAGATACTGATCCGTCATGGCTTGGCTCCTGAGGAATGATTTATGAGTAATTGTTATGTTTAAATTAGAAGTAGAATTTAAATTTCAATGTAATTATTCCTTTGGGGAATACTCATTCGTAATTTTCTCCTAAAAAGTGTAGCAACACATTACTCGAATGACCGGATTTAAATTTTAATGTAATCCTTTAAGTTATTAATGAAAATTTATCTTTTAATTTACATATGGTGCAACTTGTATTTGTTTTATGAATTTTTTGGTATGAAATTTGTTCATTTTTGCATAACCGGTGTTTGTAAATTGGTGGTGTAACGTGAGTGTGAGAAAACAGAGTTAGAAACACGATATATTGCTGAAGGTGTCAACTGGGTGTATGAAAAAAAAGGTCAAACTCGAAAAAGTTATTTGACGCTGAACCGTTCAGCGCTGAAGGAAAACGCTGAACTATTCAACGCTGAGCGCTGAACCATTCAGCGTTTTCTCGCTTTTTCAGCGCTGAACCGTTCAGCGTTTCCGTAGTAGCTACTACTTGAGCTACTACCAAATGCTAGGAGAGAGAAGTAGTACTACTACTTTACACCACGCTTTTGGTGAATCTAGTAGCCAAGTAGTAGCCCCATAAGACTAAGCCTTAGTTGTCGGGCGTTTACTTTGAAGATTAATTAGATCTAACTCTACCATTAATGCAGATCTAGATACAAAATTATTGATTTCAAATCCAATAATGCCTTACATTTTCAGAGATTTTGCATTATTATCTTACGTATTCACATGGGGATAAGTACGTATGTATACAGTTCTTTGTTCACATGTGTCAGCATAATCATCTGTTGATAGTGATGGGGCAGAAGCAGAACATTGCCGTGAAAGGTTTGACATATCGTCTCGATATGGCCTTCACACATAACAGAACTGGCTTATCGTCTCCAAATTCTAACATGTAATTAAAGAAATTCCTAATTCGAAAGTGCTTGGATCAAGTCGTATATGATAGTATAATGATTGCACACACAGGTAAGCAACCAATTTACAAGGAATTACCTGGTAAATGCTATACATAACATAAAAATAAAGGAAGCTTCTGACCTGAGTCAAGCAAATTAATTGATTAATTTTTCTACTGCCCATTGGATTATTGTAGTTATTGATCGGGTGAAACCTTAATACCTTGTACTCCCTAGGTCCCATATTACTTGAGTTATCAAATTTAAATTCTTATCCCACATTACTTGAGCTACTTCAAATATTTGTGTTATATTCCTAAAATTACCCTTTTAATTGATTATTGTTATCAAATTTTTGTATAAGAAATATATATAATTGGATAGTCGTGTTTATACTCGTTAAGTAGATGTTTTAAAATGCTTTCTAACGATATAATTTGGGAGATATGTCATTTCTAAATTTTACTATCTTGTTATCTATAAAGGTGTATTTAGAAAAAAACATTAAAAAGTACTCTCCCTCCTCCTTACCTTAACAATTGTGCAAAGTCAAGATAACTCAAGTAATATGGGACGGAGAGAGTATTACAATTTTGGCTATGTTAATCTTTTCATCTGATTCTGATATTATGATGGCTTATACCAACCAAAGCAAAGGTCTCTTTCCCTGGCTGGCCAGTACCTTATTACCAATTATTTGTTCTTCATTCTTTGAGACAGAAGCAAAGGTTTTAAGAAATCAACAAACGCTAATTACCGCTGTGAAGAACTATTGAAGACAAATTGCAGTCACCTCTGATAATGAAGCTATAGAACCCGACAAATACCCGTTCAACTCACGATATTTTGTGTTAATCATTCAACAAAGTCAACGAAACAAATTATAGTCTAGTTAAAATTAGTAACATTATTATCAAATTTCATTTTCATTATAGCATCATCAATATTTTAACATGGTCACGATGGGACAAGTAGCATAAAAAGTGGATTGAGTTCTCTCCCCTTGGTTACCCAGCTGCTATCAAAACTCTCTGTATAAATAGGAGGTTGCAAAAACTGAGATAGTATCAATCAAAAAGTTTTCATTTTTCTAGTTTCAAAACACATTAACACAAAAAAGATAGTATCGATCAGTTCATTCACGAAAATGGTCAGAGAGTTCCACGACGATGATGAAGCAATTATTATAAAGAATTCCCAAGGAGAAGGTATTAACAGTACTAGCTACTTGTTAATGTTTATATAGCTTTATAATTGTGTTCTTCTTTCAATATCTTGATGAATTGCACTTCTAAATTATTGAATTTCTTTATCTCAGAGGAGGAATTACCAGATCTCGAACTTGATGGCGGTAAAACGGAGGCCAAAATTTTTAACAAGCAGCAGGCACCATTGGAAGAGAGCCCATTTAAGGTCTTGCTGGAGCTTGAGGGTGTAGGATCCGATGAGGGCAGATTGGGTGTGGATCTTGTGACCATATTAGATATCAGCGGTAGCATGAGGGGACCTAGATTATTTAAAATGAAGCTTGCAATGCAATTTTTGGTCCAGAAACTTAGCATCACTGATCGTTTATCTATCGTCACTTTCAATAGAAGGGCAGAAAAGATATGCCCACTGCGCCAGATAACTGAATCTTCTCAAACGGAGATTATCGATCAAGTCAATGATTTAGCAGCCAAAGCCAGCACAAACACGGAAGCTGGCCTTAAACTGGCCATGAATATACTGAATGACCGTTCTCGCACTAAAAACCGTAGTGCGGCTATCATGCTCATGTCCGATGGGATGGAAGATGCTGAGAGTCAGGCTATCACTGTTCCGGTCGGCGAGGTGCCCGTATACACATTTGCTTTTGGCAATGGAAGCGAGCATCATGAGGTAATTTGAAGTTGAAGTTAGATGTTCTAGTCATTATGATAACATCATTTCCTTAGGTACATTTTTCTCATGTGTGCTTCGTTCTGTATAGGTGCTTAGAGGTATTTCCAAGAATAGCAAACGAGGGACATTCTCACCTGTTCAGGACAAGGATGATTTGAGTGTTGCATTCTCTACGGCTTTGGCTGGGCTTCTTAACGTGTCTATTGAGGACCTAACTCTGACTGTCGCACCAATGAACAGTTCAAAACTCAATAAGGTGTATGCTGGAAATTACAAACAAACGAATCAGGCAACAGTAATGGAGCCTGTAACCGTTTCATTCAGGTCATTGTACGATCGAGAGACCCGTAAGGTCCTTGCCTTACTTAATCTCCCAAAGGTTGACAAAAGATTTGGCGTCCAAATTTTCAAAGTAGAATTTAAGTACAGGTATACCAAATTTGAAATTACTATACGAATAACTGTTTGTAATTTGTATCTCAAAAAAAGGAAATGTATGAATAATAATCATGTATGCCTACACAGGGTTAATGGGAAGGACGAACTTGAATCTGATGAGAGGATCATAAACGTGACCCGCACAGATAATAAACAAATAGATGCAGAGAGAGCAGAGGTGCTAGCTGAAGAAAAGCGTATCGGAATTGCAAGTTCGATAACAGAGGCCAGAATATTGGCTGACAAAAAAGAGCTGGCAGAAGCTAGGAAAACGTTGGAAGATGCCGGTAAATCACTTACAGAGATTGATGCGGTACTTAAGGCTCAGGTGGACCATCTCCATTTGCTCATGGCGTCCCAAGCGACCTATGACTCCGAAGGGCAAGCTTTTGCACTTGCACTCGAGGCTACTCATGAATCACAACGTGCAGTAGCTCTCCCAGCAGGTATTCCTAGTGGGTTTGAAACTCCCCTTATGGAGGAATTCAAGAAACAAGCTGAGCTTCATACTGCGGATCCCGAGGGTTACAAAATACCCACACCAGAGGAAGATAAGAAAGCCACCGCTCCACCGCCTCCTCCTGTCCCAAAGGTGGTCCCCGAAACTCCGTCCAGACAACCAGAGAAGGGTAGGGCATTGGACTACGGACAAGAGGTTTTTGGATTTCGCAGATTTATGGTTGGATTGGGCTCCACCATTGTTGAAAAAATAATAGAACACGACGGAAGGGCTAGATAATTCACTGGAAAAAAAAATTAAAATGAAAGCTCTCGCTCCGTATAAGATATCCTTGTGCCGTATTACAGGCTGATCATGTAGTTCATTAGTCATGTTTCATGTACTTATTTCTGTTGAATTGTTTTTAGAGTTTATGTTTTATCTTTCTCAAAAGCTGGTTTTCACTTTGAATGAAATAAATGTGTCAACAGTTTGTGTTGTTACGGAGGAGATCCATTATTTGTTCCTCTTTTCTATTTTCTTCTCGTTTTTTTTTTTTTTTTTTTTTTTCTTGAAACCAATAAGATTACACTACGCCAGATACAAGAATTAGCAACATTTGTTTTTCGACTCCGCAACGTTTATAAACGTTGCTGTAAAGCGATAAAACGTTGCCGTAACATATATTATTTATTTCTAATATTATATATGTACGGCAACGTTTTATACTTTGTTTGCAACGTTTATAAACGTTGCTGAGAATGCCATTATTGTAATTTTTTTATAAATAAGGGTTTTTATATATTCTTTTCTTTTCTGGTAAACCAATATTATTTTAATTCTTTATTTCTCAATTCTATTATCTTTAAATTTCTCCCTCTCAAATTTCACTCTAAAAATTTCCCAAAATATTCACCAAAAATTTCTTTCCCCCCACTAAATTTTTTTCCCACCTAAACCAAAAATTTCCCCCCCAAACATCAATCATTATCTTAAATTTTAGACAAAAATTTACCTTAAAATAATATTTTTATTTCCAACATTATCCAAACCCACCTCTTCTTATAACACGTGGACCTTTTCCCTCTCCCAACTTTCTCTTTAACTCTACAAGCTTCTAAACCAACCGCGTCTCACTCTCTCTTTCCCTTCAGTTCAGAAAACTTAACTTCCCATCACTATTTTTACTTCTCTCTACTCTAAGAGAATCAAGGCAGAACGAAACATCTAAAGATTTTCAATTCAGGGTTTTAGAAATCGAAGGTATAATTCTATCTAGGGCTCTAATTTAGGGTTTTAATGAAATCGAATGTATAATTCTATCTAGGGTTTTTAATTTTTAGGGTTTTAATGAAATCAAAGGTATAATTCTATCTAGGTTTTTAAAGAAATCGAATCTATAAACAGATTTATGTTGTTTGAGTGGTTTAAACAGCTAAAGGTTGTAACTTCATAGATGGGTTTGTTTTGTTTCTGGTTTTAAGTGGTTTAAACACCTAAAGGTTGAAACTTTTGTAGATGGGTTTATGTTATTTTTGGTCATGGATAATAATATATGAAAGTTTTGTTAGATTTGGTCATGTGTTCAGTTTTTTGTTTGAGTTGTTCATGCTTTTGCTTCAGATCCATGATTTGTTGTTGTACATGTAACAGTTTTGCTTAAGAAAACGATCTGTTTAAGGCATGAGGTTTAAATTGAATGACTCCTCTAGTTTTAATTTTGGATGAGATAACATGTTCAATGTCTTACAAAATAGTGTGAGGTTTATCTTGTTGTTCCTGGCTAATAGATCCTTAGTTCACCAGCTTTCGGAGTTGGGAAGTAATACGAATATGATGTAATTGATTTTGAGGTAACAATGATGCTTGATCTACTTATGAAATTGATGATAACATAGGGGGTTTACTGGTTAGTAGCAGGATTTTAGTCCGTGTTTGATATCTCCAGAAGAGAGTGTTTCTTTGAAGCTTTGAGTGTAATTGGGTGATTGTTAGAATATATTGTGTCATGATTCCAAGTAGTACTTGTTTAGATTTATTCTCTAGAGTTTTGAGTACTGTGTGTGCTTGACTGTGGGTAGTTGATAATTAATCATAAGACTAGATAAGCCTCTGAGATGGATGTAGTTCAACCTAGTTTAAGTAGGTCTCCTAGCAAATGCTTGAATGGTTTTAGGATTACTTAATGATTGGTTATATTTCTGATGCAGCTAATAAGTAATAACCTATTCAGATATCTAGTTGAAGAGCTGTATTGGATGTAGTCTTGCTAACAATATTGTATCACTACATTTTTCTGTAATTTCTGGTACTTTAGTGTAGTTGTCGTAAATGTAATATTAACGTGGTTACTCGCTTTCATCATCAGTGTAAGATTGGACTCTTATGTTTCTTATGCATTGACAGGGGTACAAGAAAATCCACACCGTGCATTCTGATTTTAATCTATGAGATTTTAAGCACTCCTAGCCTGGTTGAAGAATTTTGGCTGTTGCAGAGCAGGAACAACAAAGAATATTCGTAGAGAGGTATATCATGCAACTCTATTCGTAGTTCTATTGTTGGTTTGTCATCATTGTTGATCACTGTCATTTCAGAAACCTGTGTTAGGTTTACTTATACTTCAATCATGTGATATATATGGGTGAATATCTTGTTCTGCAATTTATATATGTAAGTACTGATTTAGTATGTAAATTTGGTTGTAGAATGTCCGAAGTAGGTGACAAAGGTTGGATGGTTATTCAAGATAGGACTAGTGTTGAGTATAAAACAGGTGTTGATAATTTTATTAAGTTTGCATACAACAATAGAATTAGAAACTCGCCGTTTTGTATTTGTCCTTGTCGCAAATGTCGTAATAGGAAATCATTGAGTTTTGCCCTGGTGAGACATGATTTACTAGTAAATGGCATACTTGGTACCTATGTTCTTTGGTCACTACACGGAGAGAATTTGAGGCAGACACATAGGTCAACATATGTAACTCAGGAAAGTGTAGAAGCTCCAGTTAACAATGAGTTTGTAGCAGAAACATTAGATAAAGAAGTCGTAGAAGAGAGCCATACAGATGATGGTTGTAGGTTAAATGAGTTTGTAGATAAAACATTTGGGTTATATGAAGGGTTAAATGATGATGTCAATATAGAGCATCCTGAAAAAGAAGGGGTACCGAAATACTACCAACTTTTCGTTTTGGCTCGTGAGTCTTATGGTAAAAGTCTGGACGATCTCAAAAATCAATATCCAAACCTCTAACTGGAGTAATCTCGACAGTTAGGCAATAACGTACTACTTGGTGCTTTAATTATAAATCAGAGTTATAAT
>JAJJMA010111400.1:1592-19461 GCA_023529015.1 Papaver nudicaule | reverse complement strand
CCCCCCCCCCCCCCGAACCGCGCGAAATGGTCGCCTATTACATGGCTTCCGCATTAAATAAGCAAGGTTGTATCAACGTCAGAAAACAAGGTCGGAATCGACCAAATCATTGGAAAGGAAATCTGAAAATGGAAACAATAACAAAATCTCATGCAGCAGTAGCAAGACCAAGATTGCAGATAAACACACCAAACACTTACGTCAATGTAGAAGCAAGAGACACTCTTCAGGGAAGGCAACGACCATAATAGTGACCTAGAACATTCAAAAGATTTTTAGTTATCCAATTAAGAAACTTGAGAAATTAAAACAAGGAAAAAACTGTACACACTGCAAGGTCCGCAACATGATAAACTAAAACACAGAAGAAAAGAAACAACATAATCAATGAATACAAATTTTCATATACCTTGAATAGCAAAAACAGAAGCTTCTACAAGCCTGGAGCCCATGCTTAAAATCTTCTTCCCATGATCTGATGGATGACCCATACCTGCATTTTTCAACGTATTTTGACATCACAATCAACCATAGTATCATAGACAGTACAATCTCGTTCAATATTTCAGTACCTGCAACTCTTGCTACTTTTGGGACTCACCAGAGCAGCCACACGCCTGAGCCTTTAATTGGTTGTACCACCACATCTTTATCAACCTTACACAAGGGACCAAAGGAATCGTTATTAGGAACATTAACAGTTCAACAAGTTCAAGTAGAAAGACGATGAATTGCTAACATAAGTTTTGCATCGACCATTCAATAGAACCAAATATAAAGAACGCAATTAGAATGACTGTCACAGAGATGAAAAGAAAAAGTTAAAAATTAAAGAGACAAACAACAGATGGCTCTTACCTTGTGACTTATAAGGGTCCCCATGAAAACACATAAAACCGAACCAGTTGGACCAACCAACCTGGTAGAGCGCCAATTAGCTTTTGTGGGTACAAGATGGTCTTTGTCTTACCTTGTCCGCATCATGCTGCAAAATCTCCCCCACCAAACAAGATTTAGCATTTATCTCGTTAAGAAGACAACTTCTACTCAATTCCTCGACCCATAACTGAAACTGAAAACAAAGGCTTTCAGACACTAAACAACTGCATATAAAAAGAATAATGGCCACAAACAGAGGAGGATACGACAAAAGCTCGAGTTGTACTAGTACTTTGTCATAAACTGTTCCGGACATGTTCAGGCCAAACATAGCTAGATTGATTAATGTTGCTAACTAAAGGTTAGACAATGGAGATGAAGCAATATCAGAGGGTATCAGACATGTACTGATAATGATATAAACTCTCCCTTAAGGTTATGCGCCACGATAATATACTAAGAAAAAATGAGATATATTTAGAGAGGGGTAAAGAGCACCTGCACACTGTCCATGCTGCAGTTGTGTTGCTTCTAAACCTTGTCCTGCAATTGTGTTGCTTGACCAAGAATTGGATGGTTTAAATATTTCCTAAGCCACAACAACGCATTCATTTCAAGTTTATACCTGATTTGTAGCCTAAACTTCTAACTTCCAAGTCGACTGAGGCGCAAACTTGTTCCTTTACCTCTCTGCTAAAAACTGACTCCCCACAAGTCCAGTTTGACGCGGCCAGTTCGTCTCCCCACTGCTCAAAAACTGATCAAATATCACCTGAGCCCGATTACAAAAATCACCAAACTTGGCCTCCCAGATAACTAAGACTTTGGATTCTCAATTGAACAACCCAACTCAAACCCAAGGCCACCAAATTCAGACAGCGAACTGTAGAACAAGGCAAAAACTTTGTGATTTAGTCACATTACCCATTAAGATCATGCTCAAAATACAAGCTATGCCATCTGCAATACTGAAGAGGCACTGTCTTTGAACATTTTGACCAAGAAGGAACATCATGAAAAGATGTGTTTATTCTAAAAGTAGCTTGTATTAGATACAATACAAATAGCGGTGCAATAAAAGAGGTAAGAAAAAAAACACGTGACATATAGATTTCAACAGTAATTGAGGGAAAGGACACAAGTATCTGCCCAGATAGACAGTTCATACTACTGCAGCACAATATATTTCACTGCACAAGGTTGTTAATATAACAGAGACACATGGGGAACATATAAAAGATAAATTACTCTAACACAAACATGAAAATTTGACCTACATTTATCACCTCAATCCAACATGATATAAAAGAATGTCATACTGAACATTTTAGAACGTGCAACTCAGCCAAAGCGAGGGAAATTCGCATGAAAAGAAAGTTTTAGAATAACACCTGTTGCTGACAGTAAACAGTTCCTCATTCTGGTTCATCACAATGTGGTCGAGAGGGCAGTATTTATCCCGACTTAGCTGATCATGAAGTACTGCACGCCGATGGCTAAATGTACCTCTTTCCACATCCTGGCCACTCAACCTGAGACGATTATCTTTCACCAACAGTGAAGCAAAAGCAAGGGCTTCTCCTACGCGCAGTTGATACCCTCTTCTGTTTCAATCATCGAGCACGCTGCTCAAATATTTCTTTGACTATTATGTGAGGCTTAAAAGTCTCTGGAACGGTTGTTATTGCTTTGCCAACAGTATTCAATATCTCCGGTTTGACGCTGCAACACAACATCATAGTCATCCCAAAGGTCCTAGATAGAAGAATCTAACCCCTATAGAGAAAGAATGAATAAAAGCGAACAAACAAACAAACACAACTTACCCGGTGTTATGGGCACGTAAAATTTGTTCAGGGGATTTAAATCCAGTCCAATAAGCTGAAAGCCAGTCCCTCTTTTTTGGAACATGGACTTTGCTCTTAAGGAACTCTTCATTCAGAATGCTGCTAACTTCACTATCTATTCGGTCTATATCATCTTGTCCAATCTGTCCCTACCCAACAAGTCTCTTCTGGTAAATCTCAAGGGATGATGGATGGTTTCGAATGACCTACAAATATCTAGGACGAATCAGTAACATGAAAATTCAATCACTTCTTTCGAGCAGCAGTATAAAAAATCTAAATAGATTGGTAAATTTAAGGCTTGCAAAGCATAGCAACGCCCGAACAATACGAAGAAAATGCTTAAGAGTGCTAGACTAGATAGGGAGGTTTGGAGAAATCACCTAGTACATTTTAGGTTGTGTAATCAGTCATTCCCTCAGCACAATTACAATCAAAACAATACAATCAGACTAAATTAGAGCAAAGGTATGCAAAGATATGAATGAATCATATGAAAACTAAATTGCAGCTATAACTCATCCACGACCACCACCTACCTTATCCAAGTAAGGCCACAGTTCCAATAAACTGGTTTAGCCAATCAATCTTCAAGTAAACAGAAATACACCATCAGAGACCTTCACAATGGAAAACATACATATACTTGTAGTTGATATAGGACTCCAAATTATTGGCCAAGAAATGCTTATTACCTCAGGATTTTCCTGCACCTTAAGGGTTTGTTGATAAACATACTTGTTTTTATCAGGAACTACAATCCAAGGATCAATAAGACAAGGTTCTTCTCCTGCGGTCTATACACCAGTATCAAACTAAATACTACCTACCACTTGTAATAGGGCCAGTATGTTCATGAGTTCAATAATAGATGAATGAGCCACATCCCACAAGTAAACATTGCATCCAAGACCTATCGCGAGCACATTGCTACTGCCCCAATCGAGCAAGTTCAGGTAGTAATCATCAACAATATCTGGAGCATCGTGGGCTTTGTTAGTTTTGTCTGACGAACTGTTGAAGCTTCAGGAAATAGACTCAACAGGTTTGGCAGGCTTGTTCTTAAATGCAAGAATTCTGGTTCTTAAATTGCTGCAAGTTGCTTTCTGTAAGCTTCCTTAGAAGAAGAAGTCTTAACAACTGTGTTTTCCTTATGACATCCTTGTGTTAGAATGTAATGAGCATAATCAAAATCCATAGCTGATCGGTTATGAAATCTGCCACACTGCAATTTCAACAAAACCAAAATAAGAACAACAGAACGAAGTACAAACCCTAGAAACTCAATCATACGAACAAAATAATGCCTATATGAACATAAATAAACCCTAACAATTGCTAAACCCGGAATACCCCCAAATTTAAAGGAAAATAAATCCCTATTTTTGGCTAAACCCATGACCTAAAGCATGAACCATAAAGCTTAAGATTTTAAATTACTCAGGAATTGCATGAACCCAAAAACCTTGAGAAATCAAGCAACCAAAATCCAAGTGCAAGTAAGAACCCCTCCCCCACATTATTAGCTAAACCATGGCCTAAGTTCAAAGCAGCAAACTCTTAGATGTTGGCATGCACTGAATTTCATTCATCCAGTGGTCATGTAATCGCATTCGGATATGATTTCTGTCAACACCTAAACAATAAAAACAAGATCCAATCACAAGTCAATATACAAAAACCAAAAGACCTTTTGTGACTTAAGGGTTCCCATGAAAACAACACATAAAACAGAACCAGTTGGACCAACCAACCTGGTAGAGCGCCAATTAGCTTTTTGTGGGTAAGATGGTCTTTGTCTGCCTCATCTGTAAAAGAAACAAAATGATTACTTTGCAAACGAAACAAATATACTGTTTCATAATCCTACTGATTTTGCAGACTACCAACAAAATTAGACATCGCACGATGCACAACAATATCAAATCCAAAACACAGACATACGGTGAAATAAAAGTAAAACTACTCTTGAGAATGATATACATGAATCTATTAACATACAGAAACAACTACAGATTCATACTCATCTTCATAGTTCAATAACAAGCTTTATAATTTTTCAAGACCCGTTAAAAATCAACCCTTAAGCAGCATAGATGAAGATTGAGTAGTTTTTCCACCGCATCAAATCAGACCTGAGTAGTTTCTCCAGCGGGAATTACTTTCTCCTAATCCACCAACTAATAAACCATCAAATACAAAAAAAAATATATATCAGATAAACCCACTTGATGATTTGATTTATTAGTATTAGTTTACAAATCTGATCAATTTCAACCTGAATCCCAGTCACTACTTGATTCCCAGTCCGTCAATAACAAATCAATTCAATTTCTTCAGCTAAGAACAAATCCAATAAAATTAAATAAATATACATAGAAGATGAAGTAACAGAGAAAGTAAGAATAACCCAGGAAATAAAAATAAACCTCAAGTCTTGTGTTCTTCTGAACCCTGAGCCCTAGATCGAATCGGTGGATGAAAAAAAATTGGGTATAATAAGATTTAGATAACTCAGAAAGTGCAAGAAGGGGGTGGCGGTGGTGGTTGTTTTAAGGAGAAGAAGATGGAAGAAGAAGAAGAAGAAGCTTAGTGAGACTGAGAACAATGAGCAGGTCTCTGCAGACGAAGAAGAAGAAGAAGAAGAAAGAGGCGGTGACAAAATGATAATGTCTATGTGTCTTACATTTCGGGCATATATTAGACAGATCGACGGCTATGATTTTGTTAGCAAAAAAATTCCCTGCTAATTTACAACATGGGCAACAACACGTTCACTACTGGCCTACTAGTCTAATACAAGTACCTACAAAAGATTTTTTAAACAAAAATTTACAACATGTGCGAAAGCACGTTCACTATTAGTCTAATAGTCTAATACAAGTACCTACAAAAGATTTTGTGTCAAAAAAAAAGTACCTACAAAAGATTTTGTGGGTAAAAATTTTCACATGTGCGAAAGCACGTTCAATTCAATTGATCATCATTCCAAAATCTACTGAATCAAGCCTAAATACTACAAAAAAAATAATTAATACAACTACAAGTACCTACATAAACTTTTCCATGCAAATTTTCAACATGTGCAACATCACGTTCATTACTAATACCAGTACCTACAAAACAAAAAATTAATACAACTACAAGTACCTACATAAACTTTTCCATCCAAATTTACAACATGTACAACATCACGTTCATTACTAATATTAGTACCTACAAAATAATATTTTGTAGAACAAAATTTACACATGTGCGAAAGCTCGTTCAATTCAATTAATCATCATTTCAAAATCTACAAGACCAAGCTTAAATACACTAAATTATTAATACAACTATAAGTACCTACATAAACCTTTCCAAGCAAATATACAACATCAGATTCACTACTAATACTAGTACCTACAAAATATTTTGTAGGTAAAAATTTTCACATGTGCGAAAGCTCGTTCAATTCAATTAATCATTATTCCAAAATCTATTGGATTAAGCTTAAATACAATAAAAAATTAATACAACAACAATGCAAGGGCAAATAAAACATTGGTAGCACTTTAATACGCGCTTTGAAACACTTTTTTAAACCATGATTTGAGCAGGGGACATTTTTGGTAAATCGGTATTTGATTAAAGATCCTCAAATTTGATTGGTTCAGAGATAAGCATGTGGATTGATAAATTGAAGCATCAAACTAAGACTGTGTGTCGTTAGATTACAAGCCGATCTGTGGCCTTTCTTTGCTTTGATTAGGTACGTTCGATTAAAAATAATTACAATAAAATAAAATTAGGCAAAAATAGTTTAAAAAAAAAGTATATTTGGGTTATGTGGGATTGGGTGGAAATATCTCCATCCCAAAAAATGATCCATATCGGAAGCTTTGGAGCTTCAAATTTAGCAGAATGTCACACGAACTAGTGATTGTGAAGCACCAGAGTCCATTCTAGCTTCAAATTTAGCATAATGTCATACGAACTTGTGTTTCTGAAGCACAAAAGTCAATTCTAGCTTCATATTTAGCAGAATATCATGGGAACTAGTTGTTCCCAAGCTCATAAGTTCATTTTGGCTTCATATTTAGCTAAATGTCACACGAATTTGTGACACTGAAGCATCAGAGTCAATTATAGCCTTCAAGTTTAGTATAATGTGAATAATATCTTCACCGAAGCACCTAAAATGACGATGTTTCTCCTATTATATTCAT
Organism: Papaver nudicaule; assembly: GCA_023529015.1. Lineage (NCBI taxonomy): Eukaryota > Viridiplantae > Streptophyta > Magnoliopsida > Ranunculales > Papaveraceae > Papaver > Papaver nudicaule. The sequence goes on along the minus strand of JAJJMA010111400.1, from coordinate 12,527 downwards.
ACTGGAGTATCAAAATAAGTCGGACACCTTCGGTTCTCAAAAAGGTATGTTTGAGATGTATTACACATAGAGAAAAATGTATAACAAGCAAGTGTAGATGTTTTGTCAGGGTAATTTTGTTTAACTAGAAAAAAACGTCATGTGATTTTATTTTTGTGTTCCCCATGGCCTAAAACCCACCCATTAATTATATATATAATTCGAGAATCTTCGCCGAAGCACCAAACCTGTCGATGTTTCTCATATTATTCCTAGTGGTGTATCAAAACAAGTCAGACACCTTTGCTGAAACTTCTCAAAAAGTTATGTTTGAGATATATTACACGTAAGGAAAACTGTATCACAAACAATTGTATGTATTTTGTCAGGGTAATTTTGTTTAACTAGGAAAAAACGTTTATGATTTTATTTTTGTGCCCCATGGCTTAAAACCCACCCATTAATTCGAGAATCTTCGCCGAAGCACCAAACCTGTTGATGTTTCTCATATTATTCCTAGTGGTGTATCAGAACAAGTCAGACACCTTCGGTGAAACTTCTCAAAAAGTTATGTTTGAGATATATTACACGTAAAGAAAATTGTATGACAAGCAATTGTAGGTGTTTTGTCAGGGTAATTTTGTTTAACTAGGAAAAAACGTAGAATGATTTTATTTTTGTGTCCCAGGGCCTAAAACCCACCCACATTTTATATATTTCTACTGAAGTATCAGAATAAGTCAAGAATCTTCGTTGAAGCACCAAACCTGGCGATGTTTCCCATATTATTCTTACTGGAATATCAGAATCAGTCGAGAATCTTCGCCGAACGATAAAAAATGACGATGTTTCTCTTATTATATTCTTACCGGAGTATATCAAAATAAGTCAGACACCTTCGGTGAAACTTCTCAAAAAGTTATGTTTGAGATATATTACACGTAAAGAAAACTGTACGACAAGCAATTGTAGGTGTTTTGTCAGGGTAATTTTGTTTAACATGCAAAAAACGTAGAATGATTTTAATTTTGTATCACAGGGCCTACAACCAACCCACAATTTATATATTTCTACTGAAGTATCAGAAAAAATCGAGAATCTTCGTTGAAACACCAAACCTGACGATGTTTCACATATTATTCCTACCGGAATATCAGAATCAGTCGAGAATCTTCGCCGAAGCACCAAAAATGACGATGTTTCTCCTATTATATTCATACTGGAGTATCATAATAAGTTGGCACCTTTGGTGAAACTTCTCAAAAAGTTATATTTGAGATATATATTACACGTAAATAAATAATGTATGACAAGCAATTGTAGGTGTTTTGTCAAGGTAATTTTGCTTAACTAGTAAAAAATCTCTTTTTATTTTATTTTGGTGTCCCATGGCTTAAAACCCACTCACTTATTATATATTTCTACTGGAGTATTCGGATAATTCGAGAATCTTCGCCGAAAGCACCAAACCTGACGATGTTTCTCATATTATTCCTACTGGCTATCAATCGAGAATCTTCGCCGAAGCATCGAAAATAATGATGTTCTCCTATTACATTCATATTGGAGTATCAGAATAAGTCGGACACCTTCGGTGAAACTTCTCAAAAAGTTATGTTTGAGATATATTACACGTAAATAAAAAATGTAGGACAAGTAATTGTAGGTGTTTTGTCAGGGTAATTTTGTTTAACTATCAAAAAACGTCTTATGATTTTATTTTGGTATGTCCCATGGCCTAAAACCCACCCACTTACTATATATTCTTCCGGAGTATTAGAATAATATGACCAACATCGTTAGGTTTTGTGCTCCGGTGAAGATTCCAGACTTATTTGAATACTCCGGTAGAAATAATGTGTGAAATAATGTGAGAATATTGTGCATCGATGAAGATTCCCAACTCCTTGGAATAGTCCTATAGGAATCTATAGGAATCATATGAGAATCGTCGTTAGGTTTCGTTCTCCAATGAAGATTCTCAACTTCTAGGAATACTCCAGTACGAATAATATGAGCAACATAGTCTGTTTTCGTGGTTCAGTGAATATTCTAGTAGGAATAAAATGAGGAACAACGTCACGTTTCTTGTTGCGTTCAAAATTCCCTACTTAAGTGGAAATAATATGAGCAACATTGTCAAGTTTCGTGATACGGTGAAGATTATTAAGTTATTGGAATATTTAGGAATAATTCGTTTTTTTGGGAAAGTCAAATGTTGTTTAAACAAACGCTGATTTCTCTTTTTGGATAGTCAAATGTTATCATTTACAAATTTAGCCTTACAAGGTTCCACTTCTCTCTCCCCTTTGACTAAGATGTTAAGGACAAGTAAGGAAAAACATTCCCTTTCAAAAAAAAAAGTAAGGAAAAACATGAAAAAATGGCTCAAATAAATAGTTTTTTACTTCATTTGCAAAACCAATACTTCTTCAAAGATAATATTACTCTTATGAGCAATTGTCCTTAAGAGTAATTACGAAATTAATTTTGTTGTACTTCCTTAATGACAATGTTACCCTTACGAGTAACTGCAAAAAAAAAAAAAACAATAATAAAATAAAATAATCACTATTTCTTTATTGACAATATTACCTTAACAAGTGAAATATATTTAAATATATTTTTTCAGTTACGTGATGAAAAAAATACAACGTAATGCTTAATGTGCACCAACTGATGCACGTATGTATAAGAAAGTGCATCAGCCTAAGCAGGTTCAAAAATAACCATATGCACCGGAGCTTGAGCATATAAGAATAAGTGCTTGCACAAGCTTAAACATATGTTCATGAGCTTAAGTTTAAATGAACCAAAAGAACATATACCAAAGCAACTAGACAAGTGATTTAAAATTTTGAAGGTACGACACTTGTGACAACTAGATAAGAACATATACCAAAACAAGCACTCATTCATATCCAAAAATAAGTAGACCTTAGCTCCTAGATGAGAATGAAATACAACAAGATACGATGAGAATGAAATACAACAAGATATAACCGTACCAGTCGTAGAGCAAGGCCCTCTCATTTCTATAATAAAATTAGCACACCCTTTTCAACCATCATGTTCCACATTGAATAAGCAAGGTTATGTCAACGTCAGAAAAAAAAGGTCGGAATCGACCAAATCATTGGCCCAAAACAATTTAGTAATGACCAGAAAGGAAATCTGAAAATGGAAACAAGGATTTCATTCTTTCCATTTAAAAACAATAACAAGATCTCATGTAGCGAGCAAGACACAAGATCACAGATACGTACACCAAACACCTGCGTCAATGTAGAAGCAAGAGGCAGTTCTTCAGGGACTGCAACGACCATAATAGTGACCTAGAAAAGAAACTAACACATCAATGATACAAATTTTGACATATACCTTGAATGGCAATCATCCATAGTATCATAGATGGTTCAATCGAGTTCTTCAGTACCTGCAACTTTTACTACTTTTGGGACTCACCACATCTTTGTCAACCACCACATCTTTGTCAACTTTGTCAACCTTACACAAGGGACCAAAGGAATTAATCTTTATTAGGAACATTAACAGTTCAACAAGTTCAAGTAGAAAAGATGAAAATAAAAAGTTAGAATTAAAGAGACAAACAACATACGGCTCTTACCTTGTCCGCATCATGCTGCAAAATTTTCCCCACCAAACAAGATTAGCATTTATCGCGTTAAGAAGACAGCTTCTCCTCAATTCCTCGACCCACAACTGAAACTGAAAACAAAAGCTTTTAGATACTAAATAACTGCATATAAAAAGAACAATGGCCACAAACAGAGGAGGATACGACGAAAGCCTGAGTTGTACTAGTACTTTGTCACAAACTGTTCCGGACATGTTCAGGCCAAATATAGCTAGATTGATTTATGTGCTAACAAACGGTTAGACAATTGAGCAATATCATAGGGTATCCGATAATGATATAAACTCTCCCCTCAGGTACCAACGCAGACCAGAAATAGGTTAATATAGAAAAAAATAAAGGAGCCACCCGGGGCTTAGACTCGCCAGTGAATATAGCTTCATTCACAAAAGTGCATCTTAGACTGATTTGCACAACATAAAGCACCTGGTACTTTGAAAGTGAAAGCTGAGATATCAGATAGAACCAGGAATTACCATAGCATTTAGCAAGCTCCGGGATAGAGTCTATCTATGCATCTAACATAACGAGCTTTGCTATATCAAGATATGATGACCTGCCATCATAAACATGACCAATAAGAAGACATGCCAACTTCATTACAACCAATAGGCTACTCCCACTCTACTTAATTATATGAAAAAAGTTCTACATCATGCATATTCAAGCTTCTTACAGCAGAAAACTAAAATGTCAATAAAATGATAAACAACTTACCAGCATGCCAAGAACAAGAATCTTTGATGATTCTTTAATCCGAGAAGCAAGGGTATCGCTACCTCTTGGGATCACAAGAAAAGTTACATCTCTTGGGATCATAAGAACAGTTACATCATCAAGCTGCAATACCTATACAAGCGAAGGTGAGAACCAATAAATTGATGAGACAGAAAAATGAAAAAAAATATTGTAATGTAAACTCCTTGAAAAGATGCAAATAATCAGTACTGAGCAAGGAAGTATCACGATCCTATTAACATGTGACACCTAATAAATTACAAGAGAAACTGAATATCAAGTTCCGCACCAATGTGTGTGATAAGGAGCATCATCAATCTTAAAACCTACTCATATGATGTAGAATGACAATCTTTGACCTATCACTGTATGCTCATGATCTATGGACAAGCAATTGAATGGAATATAAAGAAATATTTGATCTAAATATGTCTTAAGCTCAACAAGATCAAACGTTTATTGCCTCATTCTACTCTTCATGATTCCCACACAAAGCAGTTTGAGAGATCTGCAAACAACTATCACTGTAATTAGTTCTAGAGTTCTAGATATAAGTTATAAAAGCAAGAGTAAATAATATATATACGATGTCTAACGCTATAGAAATTGATTCAATCAACCAAGTTTATCAAAGTGTTTCAAAATCTATAATTCTATAATTTTAAACAACCGACTAAGCAATCCATGAAATCTTTAACTTCTTAACAATAAAAGGATCTAAGTAATTATAGCCTCCTGTACTATACTGAAGATCAGAAAATCATCTTGGTTAAAGCGGCATACTTGAAGGTGTGTGTAACATACTTGCAATTAGGCAGAAATACATACTTCTCACAAACAATCTCGCACAATGATACATCTGAAAGCAACAATCCAGGACTTGAATACATACTTATTAACTATCTATTTCCTGTGAACATAAGATAATTCTCCTAACATAAAGCAGGGTAGATAAGACAGCAGTAACATCGTTCACTAGAACCATTAGCCATCAATAGCGTCGAATTCATAAACCTTACAAAGAGAACTATTAGAAGCAACTCCAAAACTCTATTTTATTTCTAATCAAGTGGGTATTTCGGAAAAGGGATCTGTATACATTGACATAGCAACTAGAGCAAAAATTCTATACACACTCCTAGACCAAAACTCTAGATTCAAGGAATGTAGACTTCAAGCCTCATACACCCGGTAATAGCAATATCAGCTAAGGTAAAAATATCAGCCTGCACTGCCACTTCAACTGAGAGACAGAGTTCCAGATGCAATATCAAATCAATATCAAAATAGTGTTCATTTACATCAACACATGTAACAAAAAAACAAATACAGAACATTCTCATTGTCATCATCACCTTAAACTCTACCTGCAACTCCATACATATTCTTCATAATCAATTCTGATATGGATGCTTCTCAAAGTCTTTCGTTGCCAGTAATGGTGCTGATCTTATTCTGTGGAAACAAAAGAAGATTCAGCTAGGGAAAAAGATCAACAAATAACAGAAGCTACTGGAAGAAAAAAAGAAGAGAGACAATCTTTTTTCTAACCTTCCAACTCTAAAACTTCAGCAACCTCTTTGTCCATCTGTCAAACATCAAACCAGCACATCAAACTTCTGGTTTGAACCTAAGGCTACGAACTTGGGAACCTCAATACCTGCCGACACAGAAAATGTTTAACATATAAATCACAGGAAACAAAAGAAAAGCTAGATGAACACTGAAGCATATGGAATCATTTATAGATGTGTGATTTATAGCGTACCAACACAAGGAGTTTAAATAGCCAACTTTTTGGACAGAAAATGTGTAAGCTGGAGCCATAACAAGCATCTCTAAATTTAACAAGTGAAAGATTTAGTAGATAGATTCCCTTACAAAATCGTTATTAAAACAGTGTTAGTGCTGGTGCTGGTGCTGCATCTTTGATTACATATACTCCATCTTGCATATCAGAGGTCCTCAGATTGAGTTTATCCCAGAGAAGCTGCATTATCGAAGTACTGTCCTTGTAGGATTCCTCTCCTGGAGTGTAAAGTTCAGCAATTGACTCATTAAATGCCTGTTATGCAAGAGCACAAGCACGATCAGAAGAGTTTAAGATCTTGTAATACACAAAACACAAGAAGCTACAGAGAAAGAGTACTAGTACACAAGACTTGTTACTGGCATGTAACTAGGAAATAAAAGATGCATTTGAAAGAAAACAGTACCATTGGCTCCTATCTAAGTAATATTCACATAGGATGCACTATAATGTTATATGCGCCGCGACAATATACTTAGAGAGAGAAACTGAGATATATTAGAGAGGGGTAAAGATCACCTGCACACTGTAAATGCAGCAGTTGTCTTGCTTATAAACCTTGTCCTGCAATTGTGTTGCTTTACCAAGAATTGGATGGTTTAAATATTTCCTTAGCCGCAAGAACGCATTCATTTCAAGTTTATACCTGATTTAATTAAAGCCACTGAGAAGTATCACGATCAAAATCACTACTGTCGATAATGTCAAATCCAAAAGAAATGTTAAACACGAGCTTTGGAACAAAGGACAAGTAGCAGACCACAAAGACTTCTTGTAAATCTTGGTCTGCCAGTTCTTCCTCTGTATAATTTTGAGCTCATCAACACCTGAAAAATCCCATACCATATGTCAAAAGAGAAACAATGCTGGTATAGATAATACCTTCAGAAATTTAAGAAAACTCTAGGCAATTTAAGACAATTTAACAGTTCTCACAATTTAAGAGTTCTCGCAATTTAAGAGTTCTCGCATAGTTGAAAGAGCATCATAGTTGGCATACACACGTGTCAGATAACCTATACTCATAATGCCTACCTCAGATAACCTATACTCATAATGCCTACCTAAGTGATTTGTAATCCTTTCAACTACAGAACTAAAGAAACAGAAGATGACCTGAGTTACAAAACTCAAACCATGAATTTTAGGGCTGCACATGGCTTGGTTCAGCTCGGTCAGTAGGCCATCCAAAACCGAAAGTCTCGGTTTTCAGGTAATACACCGGCCGGTTTCAGATAACAACTGTGTTACAATTTTTCAATTTTTAGTTAACATTTTATTTCCTTTTCAGCGTAACGATTTTATCATTTTAATGTGTTTACAATGTCCATCTTCAAAAATCAATTATACATAAACACATAAAATAGCAAAATACAACTCAAAATCTCCTCCCCAATGAGTAATTTGGCCAATTTCTCTTGAACACCACTAAAATTTCACACCTGCAGTGGCAACATACATTCACTTGTCACATTGATAAAACCGTATCAAGTATCCTAATAACTCCATTGCAGAAGATTACCTGAGCCAGAGTCCTGAAAAGTGCTGGCAATAAACAACACAATCCAATTTGAAGCCAAAGACGCAGTTTCAAGATAAAGCACCTACTGGAAAAACCGGATCAATATACAACACACGAAATTAAACTAAAAACGAAATCTACAATTTCTATTTATATTTATGTTTACAAAATCAGATCCACAATTCCTCTTAAAATCAGATTTACAATGCTTCTTAAAATCAGATCTACAATTCCTCTGTGGATGTGGGGTTGTTGGTCAAACGTAGATCTAACCTTCAAAATAGATTATTATTTGCTTGGGTTTTCATGCAATTGATGGATTACAGTAGAAGAAGAGGCCATGGTGATGAGTCTGTGAAGTTTATCGTGGTGATGAAGTAGGGTCTGGTAGTGGTGGTGATGGATTATGATTTGATATTGGTGCCGGTGATTCAAAAAAAAGGACATAATTAAGAAGAAGATGGAGATACAGAGAGATAGACGCGAGATTTACAGAGAGATAACAATGGAGGAGAAGAAGATTTATCATAGCAGCTGCTGAAGTAGAATTAGAATAAATGAAAAACTGGGTTAGGTTTTATTGCTACTGCATCATGTCTGCATCAAATTAAAAGAATAATTACAATCAAAATCAGATATACAAATCAAGTTACAACAATAAATTAACACAATTTTTCATTGAAACCAGATCTACAAGAACAGACAAGCATCCATTTCTTCTTCATCTTATTTAAGACGAGAAAATATGAAATTTCAATGGTTTAACACCAAAAGTTTCTACCAACAAGACCAGTTTCTCTTTCTTCTTTAACATGACTACACCATTATACGAAGCTGAGGTCTAAGATAATAAAAGAGAGGAGAGGAGAGGAGAGGAGAGAGATGAGGCGGTGAAGTGAAAGAGAGGGGGGTGGACTGGTGGTAAAAGTACTAGACAGAGTGAAAAAGGAGGAAAAAGATAGGGCAATTTTGACTGCACCCCCATTCAGAAATGCATTTAAACTGCGCCCCCCAGTTTTAAAAACTTCATTTTTGGCCCCCCAAATCAACCAAAACTGGTGACGTGTCATATTATTTAGCCTATTTTACCCTTCTGCAGTTTTAACACAACTCAACCAGGGTTAAATCTGCATCGACGAAAACTAAACGTATACTCACACCGACCCTTCTTCCACTTCCCCTTTCCCTTCTGGTTTATAAATCAAGATTTACATCACACACATCTAAATTCTGAAACTATGAAATCTCTTTTTCCATCAGCACCAACAACATCATATCATTTTAAATCGAAGTGGAAGAAAAAAAATCACATTCACAAACTGTAAAGATTAACCCAATCTTGAATTCCCCGAATTTCTCTGCAACTACACCACTTTTTTTTGAGGGGTTGCAACTATACCACTCAAGAAACCAGAAATCCTATTTTTAATGTTCCATGATTTGGAGGTTGATTACCTAAGGCAATTATCAAGGTTTGATGTAATTAAGTTACGAAGATGCTTATGAATATGGAGATAGTACTAATAATGGTTTGGAGTTTAGAGTTCATGATGATTCAAAAGTTGATTTTTGGTTTCTTAGGTTTAATCAAGAATGAAAACCTCTCTGTTAGTTGGGAAAGAAAGCCCTAACTCGTTCTTATTTGGAAAACAAGAGTATAGGTGTACCTAACTCGTTCAGTTTACATGAGACAGCCAGATTGCTACACATGTCCATTAGGTTAACCAAGGCTGACCCAGGTTTAAGTAACTAAGGGTAAAACTGTCCATTGGGGGGCTAAAAATAAAGTGTTAGAAACTGGGGGGCGCAGTTTAAATACATTTCCATATGGGGGTGCAGACAAAATTGCCCAAAAAGATAAGGTCGGGATTTATTTCTTACGCTCATAAAACAGAAATGAGGCATGTAATGTCTCCCCTTCCCGCCTACGTGGCTTCTATTTATTGGTTGCTAACACTCACCCAAACCCACAATTGAAATGAATTTGGAGGGCTAATTTCACGACAGCAAGGCAGGAGACCTATCAGAGGGCCAATCTGGAAACAACTAGCATTTTCGTTCACACATACACTGACAGGTTCTACAACGGGTCTTATGGAAGACAATTTATGTGATGTGATAGAGAAAGATGGGCCCCACGGATTAGCAACTCCTACAAAGATGACTCTCACTTGTACTTTAGACTTGTCTCTTTCACGGGTCCCATTTTTCATTCTTTTTTTCTTCTATGTACGCTCTCTCTATGCTAAAATGACACACAGTGACGGATCTAGGAATTTTTGGTTGGGGGGACAATTTTACAAAGACAAAAATAATGCTAATGAGATGGAAGGCGGCCGGAGGCCGCAATTTTTCTTTGACGTTTTTCCATGAAGCATTACCTTGTTAGCCACAGTTTCTCCCTTCTTAGTTGCTCAACAATGGATTTTCTAGTTAATTTGCCTAACATATCTTACTGATATTGCTTAATTGCTTAAATTTAGGGGGACAAATATTAATTAACCTAAAATATCTCATTGATTTTTCTTAATCCCTTAAATTTAGGGGGGACAACTGTCCCCCTTTGTATCAACATAGATCCGTCACTGATGACACATGTGCAAAAGTTCCTTCATTTTTATTAATCATCGACCCAAAATTTATTCAGTAGTAGTTCCGGAGGGACCGATTTTTTGGACTGATCCAAAACTAATTCGGTCCCTCTAGACTTATGCAACTACAAATATCTACGTAAATTTTTCCAAGCAAATTTACAACATATGCAATATCACGTTCACAACTAATATAATTACCTACAAAATATCTTGTAGGTAAAAATTTTCACATGTCCGAAAGCTCATTCAATTTAGTTAATCATCATTCCAAAATCTTCTGGACCAAGCTTCACCACAATAAAAATTTAATACAACTACAAATACCTGCATAAACTTTTCCAAGCAAATTTACAACATGTGCAACATTCATTCACTACTAATATAATTACCTATTAAATATTTTGTAGGCAAAATTACACATGTGCGAAAGCTCGTTCAATTTAATTACCTATTAAATATTTTGTCGCACAATTGACGGAAGAAACTTATTAATAGAAATGTTTGTAAAAATTTTATCAACGATTCTGGACGGACCGAGAATTTCTCGGTCCAGACCGAGAATGGGAGAGCAGGGGGGGCCAATTGGGATGGGAGAGCAGGGGGGGCCCAATTGGACCGAGAATGGGAGAGGGGG
>JAJJMA010111395.1:182097-245639 GCA_023529015.1 Papaver nudicaule | reverse complement strand
AGATGATTGAGATCCTCCCACCATGATTCACTCGCGAAGAAAAGAAACCCTAATTTTCGCCTCAAAATCGCCTCAAAATCTCCGCCACGTCATCACTTATGGGAGCTTTCACTTGTCCCTGGGCCAACATTTTGCTATTCTGGCTATTTGATGTTATCAACATTGCAAGTGTGGTTGTGTGTATGCATGTTTGTGGTAGGTTACAGTGCAGCTTGTTTAAAGACTCACAAACGACCAAGAGTGAAATCTACCATGGTAGCAGATGGTCACTCCGCCTGATCGACCTTCTTGATGCTCAGAGACTAGATTACTACAATTCCATCTCTTTACCTCCCACAAATTCTTTTTCAATTTTCTTTTAAATCAACAACTCGCCCTCCTGTTTGGGAGGGAGGCTTCGACTCCTTAGCTCGAGGCAATTGGTTACTTATGGTAGAAATACTCAACAAACAATCAAGAAGAAGGTCAGCGGATGTTGCGATTCTTGGGTCTACCAGGCTTTTGGTTCATAGAAGGTTTCAAACTACTAAAGATTTAGTCTCTTTTTGTTGTTATTTTGATATCGGATCATCCGAATTTTTCATCAAGATAATGGCAAAGTGTAAGGTGATCGAGCTACCCATGCTCAACTATGTAAGACTAATCTTATAAATAAAGCACTGTTTTCTTTCAACAACAAAAAAAAAGCCAATTCCAAACACCTTATAACTAAAAACGATACAGTGTTTCGAGTGTCGCATAACAAAATATCCAACCCCCTTGGATTCTCCCTCTATCTAGGGTTTTAAAAACCGATATTTCTCCGCATTCCAATTTCAAAACCCCAACGGCTCTGTCTGTCTGTCTGCTTCTTCTTCTTCTTCTTCAACAATGGCAGAGGCGGAGCAGCAGCAACATCTTTTACTATCTTCCATGATCTCCGACATAAAAAACTACACCGGAGACGATCCACTCCGTCCATGGCTCAGAGGAATCCGAAGAATGAAACAATCATTACCGCCTCAAATTTACAACCAGAAACTCCCTAGATTCTTACAGAAATGTGTTCAGACTTTTCAGAACGACCGTCTTTATCGAAACGATACTCGGTATATCCAGATTTGGATTCAACTGGTAAGTCACTCAACCAGACAGTTGATTTTTTTTTTCAAATTTGTTTCGGTTTTGATTCGGGTTTTGTGTGTGTGTTAGATGGATCTGGTGGAAGATCCACATGGGTTACTGAGGAAAATGGAGATGAATAAAATTGGGGCAAAAAAAGCTTTGTTCTATCAAGCTTATGCTTTGTATTATGAAAGGAGGAAGAAATATGATGAGGCTGAGAAGATGTATCATTTGGGTGTTAACAAGTAAGTTTAGTCCCCCCTTTATCATTTTCTATATGTGTGATTTGGGATTGTTAATTTCAGGTATGTTGCTTGAATGTATGATGATAAATTAGGGATTTCAGTAGTGGGAAAGTTGGGTGAAATTAGTATCCAGTAAGTGTACAACTGTTGAGTAACCTAGAAGTGTGAGGCTCGATTCGCAAGCATTAGAGTCGGCCACTTGCATTGGGATGGTTCTACCAAGTGAGCATGGATGTCCTGTTGACTCAAATTTTAAGTTGATTTGGGTTGCATTGGCTAATTGTAGGAATGTCGCTTAGTATGGAGAATGAGTAAGGGACTTATGTTGGTTACGCGCTTTGTGGTTGAACCTAGAGGTGTGGGATTTGATACCCAAGCTTTGGGGTTGGGATTAAATCCCACTTGCATTGGGGTAGTTCTACCAACTGAGCATGTATGTCTCGTTGACTCAAAATTTAAGGTTATTGAGATTGCTAATCGTAGGAATGTTGCTCCAGTTGTTAAGTTGGTTACGCGCTTTGTGGTTGTACCAAGAGGTGTGATATTCGATACCCAAGCTTTGGGGTTGTGATTAAATCCCACTTGCATTGGGGTAGTTCTACCAACTGAGCATGTATGTCTCGTTGACTCAAATTGTAAGGTTGTCTAGATTGCTAATCGTAGGAATGTTTGCTTTAATAATGAGCATGAATTAGGGAATTAATGGTGGCAAAGTTGTTAAGAAATCTGACATACTTCATTTCTATAGTTATATCGTAGATTTGATGCTTTAATGGCTTAATGATTCATTAGAAGTTCTTGTATTTTGGGGTTGATTGCATTTGAGGATAGCAAACTAGAGAAGTTGTTGCATATACTGAAAATCTTATAGTTAATGTGAGCTTTGAGTTCAATTGAAGCCCTTTTTGTGTGAAGGTTGAAATGTGATGGTATATATTACTGTCTGTCGCAGTCTTGCACAACCTGTTGAACAATTGAAGAAAACGTACTTTGAGTTCCTTGAACGTATGGCACAACGGAAGAAAAAGAAAGCTCAGGTATTTGTGTTGTTTTATCTTGTTTATTGGTTGGTTTTTGTTTGTGTGGTTCTTCGATTACCTGACTAAGAACTTGTTGAACTTCAGCGGGATGACTTGAGAGCAGGCAACATGTGTAAGAGCATTTTGCGTCCTCCCAAAAAGGTTGGGGAATCGGGAGAAAACGTCCGCAATGGTGATTCTTCTAGACGCCAGGAAGTCTTGGGAGCTACAAAATCAAGAAGTTTCTTAAAGCCATTAGCGAGCAGTGATAAGAATTCAAGTAAAGAGAACTCATTTTGCAGTGATGAGACGGTTGTGGGGAAGTTTGTAGGTACTGCCATTGTTGGAAAATCTGAAGCAGAAGATGCATGTCATCATGGTTTAGTGGATCCCACCATCAACTTGAAGGAGGCCATGAATGTAATAAACAGCATGTTTCGAGAACCTATAGATATAGAACCAGTTCGCAGGAGGAAACTGAATAAAGGCCCGACCAAGGTGGAAGAGAAAATGGCTAGTGGATTTGAGGTATTTGTCGATGAAGGCTCGGATGATGGGGAGAAATATTCTGGTCAGAACAAAGAAAATGGTGATGTACCACATATTGCAGTTGCTTCCAATCCTGTAAAAGAAGCAAGGCTGAATAAGATTGAAACACGAAAACCTCTGCAGGAGACCTTCCAAATATTTGTTGATGATGAGGAAGGTAGTGGAAGTAGTGAAGGAAATGGTGGTGGTTTCGTATTCCTAACTCCCACGGATGACTCTGATGAAGAAGTTGCAGAGAGTGCACCACGCTTTGAAGTTGCAGAGACTGCACCACGCTTGCTACGGAGAGAGGACACAGTTGTTGGTCGGTTTGTTGGTTCTACTATCTTAAATGATCATGTGGAGGTGGAGAATGCTTGCCACCATGGATTGGTAGAACCCACAGTCAATATGAAGGAAGCTATGGACGACATAAATGGTATGTTTGGGAAGCCACTAGATTTTGGGAGGGCAACTAGACCAAAGAAGCTGAGGAACTTACCAAATAAGAAAAAGGATTATGGTGGGTTTTCCATACTGCCTGACGACAGCATGGAACAGCAGCAACAAGCTCAGACGAAGAAGCAAGGAAAATTACCAGATATGAAAATGGATTGTGGTGGGTTTTCCATACTGCCTGATGATGATATGGAACATCAACAACAACCACAAGAGAAGAAGCAAGTGAAGTTATCAAATAACAAAATGGATTTTGGTGCGTTTTCCATACTTCCTGATGACGATATGGAACAGCAACCACAACCACAACTGAAGAAGCAAGAGAAGTTACCAAATAACAAAATGGAGTTCGGTGGGTTTTCCATACTTCCTGATGACGATGTGGTTACCAAACAACCACAACCAGCTTCATCATGTGCGCCCAGATCTGACAGTGAGTATGATTTACATGAGCCAACTGTATTTACAAAGCAAGCCTTGGATGATATAAATGAGATGTTTGGGAAGCCATTGTGGTAGAGGATCAATAAGCAGAGGTCTACCTTTGCTCGAGGAATTTGTCTGATCTCAGAACTGTAACAGTGGTTGTAGATCATTTCGATCTCTTCATTCTGAAGATTTTTAGCATTGATCTGTGTTGTCTTACTCTCTAAGAATTAGACTGGGTAAATGTCAACCAGATGAATAGTCAAACTGCTGCCTGCATTTTGTTCTTGTGCTTTTCTGCGTTTTAAAGTAGTGGAGTGGATGTCTGTAGTCTGTACATAAGTCAGGTATGAGGAATTTTTCTTTTTCGTTTTTACATTTGAAATCAGGTATGAGATTCTACGACTTTTCTGTGACAAGTTCCTATGAGTATGTATTTCCTGTGAGTTTTTGAGTCTGGGGTGGGAAAGGATTGTCTACTGCTTTCATTTATGCAAAACCATCCAAATATTTTTGAAATTGTATAGTAAGTGTATTACAGTGATAGTATATGGGTTACATGAAAAACTCTGATTCATTCATCAGGTCAGAATCACTCGATTCAACAGAAAAACTCAAATGAAAGTATGAAAACGAAAAAGATCAAACGAAAAGCAATTCACATCAAGGATTACAATCAGTAGCACTGCTCAGGGCGGAAAGCTAATGGTCCGGCAGCATACACAACAGCTTCATAATGAGTTCCAAACAGCCTCTTGTTTTCGTAACGAAGAGGAGATCCATTGATTCCATAATTGATGTTAGTGAGTTTGTTGCAGTGAGAAAGAGGAGAAGAAACAAGATGAACTCCACATGAATGAAGAGGATGATCCAAGATGTAATGATCCATCTTGAAACCCTCAAGCTCAGCATAGAAGTACCCATTCACGTCCGTATTGAAAGTCTTGTAGAAGCTTACACGACCTTTATGGTCTTTACAAACAACACTTACTTTTGCATATTCGATAGCCTTAGCTCCTGTCAAAGACCATGTTCCAGCTGATTTGCAGGCTTGGCAGTAAACAACACCTTCCACAACTACAGAAATCTTCTTGTCTTCGTCGTCATCTTCATCATCATATGTGGGTGTTGTAGCAACTTCCACTTCGCGTTTATGGTATTCCGGTTTCCCGACTTTCATCTTTGGTGTTGTTTCTGGTTTCTTGTATAAAGGTGAAGCATTTGCAAAGGCAAAAGCCAAAGATAACAACAAAAGGAATGAGAGAACTGAGAAGAGCTTTTGACTTGCCATTTCTTGAAGAATAGAGAGAGCTATAAGAAGAAGAATTTGATGTAAAGAGAATGCTTCTGAGTACATATTTATAGTGTTGAGTTTGGAATGAACAATAAGGAGTGGTGAGCAAACGTGAAGGCCACCTTCATTTTTGTCAGATTAAAATATGTGCTTGACTTTTTTTTTCCTTAGCTTTATAAGTTGATTCTAATCAATACGTGAAGGCCATTATTGTTAGTTGTTACAGAGAAACTGAACTAAATCAAAGGTTTTAAGGCCTTCAGAGTAGTCTAAGAGTCAGTTGCTAAAGTAAGTCAGATCAGAGGTCCGGGTTTCGAGCCTCGTGCGCACCACCTTCAGAGAGGATACTGATACTGCCCTCCCTGAAGCAAACTGGTTCTGAATTCGTGCGAAAGCTTGAAAAGTGCAAAACTGTAATGCTGCAGAAAATTAGAAGACACAAGCACAGGAAAAGGAAATATGTTTATTACCTTCACAGTTGTATTCAAATATAACGAATTTTCACGTCAAACTTCCAAAAAAACAAACCAAACTTAGTTACACGGAATTTTTACGGTCACAGTTCTAATTCCTATACAAATAACATATCACTCAAATGGTAGGCACAAGCTGTACCCATCCACGGACGATAGTCCTTATGATGCCCAAACAAAATATAAATAGAAAGTAGAGGAAGTATCTTACAGTCCTATGCACTATACATCTTGTTAGGTTGCCTCAGTAGAAATGATCTCCAGCTCTGCCCACCAAAGAGGAGATAGTTTAGGTGTTGCACCATCTGGAGTCATTGCTGTAATCTCTCTCAGTTGAGCTGTGACGTCTTTTATTGTCGGTCTTTCTTTTGGATCAGGATTGATGCAAGATCTAATCACTTCACATAGTTTCTCAAGTTTTTCCTCATGAAAATGTTTCAAAGTAGAATCCACCATGTCTTTGACAGGTCGAGTCTTCCTCAAGTAATCTGATGCCCATTCTAAAAGCTGGCCATCATTGACAGAGTAAGGGAGTCCACCAGTTACCATCTCCAATAATATAATTCCAAAACTGTAAATGTTGCTCTCAGGATCCACAGATGGTGTGAGCGAACTCTCTCTCTCAGATGATCCCATCTTAACAGCAGTTGCCTCACTCCAAAAACCCAAGTCAGATATCTTTGCAGCATAGTCTTCAGTTAGATAAATAGAGGTGGACTGCAAGTTCTTTACTATTACAGGTGGTGTTAGCTGATGCATGTACTCCAGACAATAAGCAATACCCATTGCAATCCTCAACCTTACTCCCCAGTCCAAGTGTTCTGCTTCTTTTACTGCAGGAATTCACAATGACTCCAAATAATCAGATGCAGCACTAGAATTGTCCATGCGTACTTTATAACAGAAGACCAGTAAATTTGGAATTTCTTTATAAACGCAGTCAACTACTAAGAAACTACCAGGTCAGGTCATGTTATGTAGAGCAAGACTCGAATACTCACTGTGCAGATGCTCAAAGAGCGTTCCGTTAGGAGCATACTCAAACACCATCATCCTAGTGAAAGGCTCTTCTTCCTCGCAAAATCCGAGAAGGTTTACAAAATTTTTGTGGTTAACTTTTGATAATACGTCAATCTGAAACAAAAATATAAGGCAATGGGGTTAGGGGAATTTCAGACTAAATAGCAGAGTACATCGAAATCTGTAATTTTATCTCCAAAATACCTTCTTTCTGAATTGCCCTTCAAAATGTTTTGACCATTCTTTGGCAGATGTCACTGTGGTAGACGTCACTGCTATTTCAACTCCACTCGACAAGGTTCCTTTATACATTGTTCCATCAGATGAAGAGCCTACTATATTACTGAAATCCTCACAAGCTGTTTCGAGCTCTGATCTCTTGAGCTTTGGTACACCTGAAACGCATTCTCCTAATCATAAGCATACATACAGTAAACAAATCATAATATGAATTCACATTTCGGAATAAAAATTGAGGAGAAATAACCTGTTACAAATGCTTTCTGAAGTTGGCCACTTAGCCCTGTGACCCAGGGTTTGACACTGACCACTTTCTTGCTTCGACAAAGGAAAAACACAATGGCAGCAACGGAAAGGAATGAAGCCCCTACAGCTACAGATATTGGCCAGTGATATGCGTTTTTAGAATGGTCACCTTTTGAGGGGATTCCTGGAGACGAAGGTATTTTGGGATATATAGGTGGCGGAGCGGCAAGAAAAGTCGAATGGTCTATTGGAGGAAAGAAAGAACGAATATGTGCTGATGGTGCTGGTGCTGGTGATGGTGAGGGCGCTGGAGGCTGGGAAGTTGGAGATAAATCTGGTGATACTGACAAGTCGGTACGTTTTCCTGATATACGTTTCAAAGCCTCGGTAGCTGGGGAATGAAGGGCGCTGTTCACTGCCTGAGTCAGGCTTCTGCGGGCTACTTCTCCAGCTCGGGCAATGCTCCTAGTAGATACAATAGCATGTCAGGAAGCCAACCTGGGGAACGGTATATACTAGACAAACTCTGTTAATCGTTCCACACAACTTCAGTATCATATCCCATATTTTAGAGTCTAACATGCTTCATAAATTGAGACCCCTCAAATCTTTTCTAGCTAAAACTCTATTACCGTTCATTTAATTTTTTATTCCAAGTTATCTGATAGATCTCTGCGCCAAATCTCCAAGACAAGGCCCACTTTAATTTATCTTACCATGTAATGGCTCTTCCAATGGAATAAGATCCTTGCCACAAGCTTGACTGCTGGTTTCCCTCTACCCTGCCTAGGTTCTTATTGTTGTCGACCAGACTGCAATTACAATCAAATGGGTCAGAATCAACATTAATACTTCAAAGCGATGAAAGGCATTATAAAACGTTTAGATCCAATAGCTTTTGCTCACAGGATGACAAGGGACAGATTATCGCCAAGGTTGGATGGAAGACGTCCACTAAAATTATTGCATCCCAGGTCCAAAACCTTCAATTCCTTCAGTTGTCCAATCTCCATAGGGATTATTCCAGAAAATGAGTTGTTGCGCAAAATTCTGCAAGGAAGAGCTCCGTTAAATGCCCTTGCATACTTTAATTCACATAATCACAAAGAAACTAGACCAGCGCTGTTACATGCTTACATCGACTTCATGTACACAAGATCACGAATTTCAGGAGCCAGTGTTCCTTCCAACAAAAGATCCTTCAAATCTCTGCAAGTAGAAGCAATTGCATATGGTCAATTCATTTTTGTTCCTCAAATTTCAACTGAATTTTCTCATTCACAAGGTCGAAGCTCGATAAGTAAGACTTTTCCTCAACAAGTACCCCATTGAATTCCTAAGTATTACAGTTGAGCTTCTAGACTGAGATCTCTGTCGGCAAGGGCGTCTAAACAGTAGATCTACTACTGAATTACTCCACACAATTTTTATCATTCAATTACTAGTACTTCACACTCAACAATTTCCCAAAATCATTTCATTTCTTCAGTAAGTTAATTTCAAGTTCAATTCAAACAATTCACAATCAATTCAAGAACAGCAACAACAAAAAGCTCAATCAAAAAGAAATTCACTTACAAGCTTATAACTTTGCCATGATTAGAACACTTGACACCAAACCAAGCACAAGGATTCTCTAAACCATCACTAAACTTCCAATCCAACAACACACCAAATGGGTCTCTACCAACTCTCTCCCTAAACCTCAGTAGTGATATACCTGCATGTGTACAACAATCAGATTAACCAATCTCAAACAGTCAAAACCCACTTCACAAGTAATCAAAAAATCCACAAAATCAAAGAACTATACAGTACCTTCATCATTTAGACAGGAACAAGAATCAACACAAGAAACCACCAACATAACCAGAACTAAACTGATAAATCCCTTCCTCCTCCACCTCCAAAAGACTTGTAGTACTTGTTCTTCCATTTCAGAACTCCTCTGTTTTGAGATATTATTATCAAGACCATAAATTTATTAGCTAGAAATGATTGTAGGATGTAAAATGAAAACCCCTTTATCTAGTTTTGCCAAGTAGTAGAAGAAGATAAAGTGAAGAAAAGTAAGTTTACCTGTAACTTCACCATGGTGGTACAAACCAACAAACTTATTGAAAAACGCGTTTCTTGTTTAAGATTTTTAATCTTTGACTGATTTTTAGTTTACTACTATGACTGAACATAGAATCTAGTCTTTCATTCTCTTTAATGGGTAGATTTGGTCGTCTTCTTCTTCTTCTTCACTGTAAATTCATTTCATTTTTCTCTCATTAACTGTTTGACCTGTCTGTCTTTAATTATTGTGAGATTTTTCTTTCTTTTAATGTTTTGGGAAATTTATATATGGACAGATGGATAGGTGGATAAAGCTACACCAAGTGACTTTTACTATCATGTGTCTTTATTTTTATAGACTAGACAGGGTCCTAGAATAACAAAAATCAATCCCCAAAAACATTTGCCACAACTAGGAACATGACTCTCATATTTGTCAGTAAACGGAATATCCACTCTGGAGCCATGAATATCACTGTTACATGGATATTGTTTTTAAAGGGAGTTTCCAATTTAGTGGTGAGGATTATCATTTTTTAATTTCAACCTATATAAACTCCAACTCAAAATTCTAAACATCCAGCGAACCTCATATTTTTTACTGTAATTTGCAAAATAATGAAGAAACAGATATTTTGGGTCACTCCATTTGAGAGATGCCAAGACAACGGAAAAGAAACAAACGCCTTCCTAGCAAACCCTATCCCAATATTTTGAGTCACTCCATTTGCAAATTTTGCTAAAATTCATGTATTTGACAAGTTACACTCTACCCTCTTTTTGAGGTTGAAAGTTGAAAGAACAAACAAAGGCACTATATCCACCTTTTATCTATCTTGCTTTTGTTTTTAGGTAACAAGTCCAACACGTTTTTGGTTCTTGTTTCAATTCTTAATCCAAATTGGTAAAACAGTGAGCTAGAGTTCTATTACCTAATTAAATTTGGCCCCATGCGTGAGTATTTGGCCCCATTAAAATTTAAACCTATCTAGGGATAGTTGCTATGGGGTGTCTTCATTTAGTGGAATATACTAGATCACCCTTTGTATTACACTTAATTAGAACTATGATTTTCCTAATCATAATCATGATTTTTTTAATAACTTTTTTACTTCATTTCAATCATATATATATGTGTTCTTCTCTTCTTCTTCTACTTCTTGGTTTTCATAACATTTTTTTTTTTTGAGTTCAACAAACCCTAATTTCATCATCTCCTCATAATCAACAAAGCAAGCTTACACTATGTCGATAACAATCAAGTACGTAAAACTAACAGATGGTTACAATTTAATTGATTTCTACACGTAAATGGCAGAATCGAAACCCTTCATTTCCACCCAGAATCGGTGTATGTAGTTGCAAATATAAACCGATTGTTGTTGGTTTCGAACAACAATCGTTTTTCTGTGTTACAATTAACTAACGATTATTATTCACAGCAACAATCGCTTAATTGTTGCTTAAATTGGTAGAACAGAAAACTAACAAACCCTCAAGTAAAATCATAAAAACACTTCATAAAACAACATAAAACATAAAATTAAAAAGACCCCTTGTTCACCATCTCCTCTAGTGCTTCCTTTTAACCCCACTGGTCGAGGCCTTTCCTCCCTCTCCCTTAACGGATGTTGCTTCATCCATGCCATCTCTAACCATTCCAAATACATACACACCTCCAATATGGGTAGAGAAAGTTCGAATAGGATGAGTCCCTACAATGATTACTTTGGGACCCAAGACCGCAACCCCTACATCTTTGATAGGAGAATCCATATATATCTGAAGAAATTCACCAATAATAAGACAGAGACGCGAATTGGGTTGGGATAACTCCTCAGAATGATTGACAAAGAAGCGGACCAACTTCTTCTCAATATTCACCGAATCAAAACTGTCCCTGATCTTCATATTAAGACCAGGAATGTTCACCAAAAAGCCACCAACTTTCCACATTCTTATTGGATCAACACCTTCCTTTTCAGCCCTCGTGGTTTCCTCTTCTTTGTATTCATCCAAAGCAGCATGCATTTTTTGCAACAAAATCTGCAACTCACTCTTGACAGTCATTGTTGAACCTTAAAACTTGTATTCTCTCTAGTCTCAATTCTCAGACGATTTTAGAAATAAAAAAAACTGATGCTTTCTCTCTAATAACCTAACCTTTTTATAACCCAAAAGAAACCTGAAGGCCCTTTATTAAGATTTATTGGGATTTATTTCAAATAAAACGCATGGCATACATGCAAGTATGTGGACATAACGTGTACATACAGTGTACTGGCATAATTAAAGTCACACGGTTTACGATATCGAACAGTCGTGATTAATATTACTAGAAAAATGATCAGAATCGGTTTAAAATATTGCATATACCGAACGATTTTCTGGCGATAGTCAATAATCGTTCTCTAAATTTGGTTTTAACTACCGATAGGAAAATTGGATTTTCCAATCGTTAGATGTTTGTACTGAGATAAACCGATTAGTGGTTGATCAAGTATATGGTTTTCCCTGTCTATTTGTACCATAATCGTTCTTTATATCCATTAATATAAGACGATTTTGGTTATTATATTCGGTGTAATAGTTTGTATAAATGCACCAAATAGTTTGTTTATATTTCTGGGTAGATTAACAATAATCGGCGGATTTGGGTAACAATATACACCGATTGTTCGAGAAGCCAAGAATAATCGGTTTATGTTGCTATATATATAGACCGATTATGTGTTGTTCAGATTCAAGATTTTGGTTTTAAATACTCGGGTGATTCTAATGCTTGATCATGTTTGATCATTTTTAATCTTGTTTTAATGTGAGAATTAAAACTAATTAATCTTGTTTAGACTATAATCATGTAATTAGCAACTAATTGAGAAAGGGTAAAACAGTCTTCTTTTATTAGGGGTTTTCCGATTTTGCTATATAATATCCGCCGGAATTATTTTTTCATGAGGCCAAATACTCACGCATGGGGCCAAATTCACTCAGGTTCTATTACAACAAGGCCAAATTGAAAAGGATTGATAGTCACCTTCATCTTTTTTTTCCATGTTATTATCTTTTGTATAAAAATCATAGCCATGCATCGAGTATCCATAATTGTGAAATAAACATGGGGTCCAAATATTTTGTTTCATTTTTACATCTTTTCTCAAACATAAGAGAGAAGAGTTGGGGTTGGCGCAAATGTGTTACCCTTCGAGCAGGGCAGGCATTTGTGGTAACATGAGGTACAGATCTAGATTTAAATCATATTTGAATTTCGATTACGGACCGCCTAAATTTAGTGGGGGCTATTGATTCTGTACAAAAGAATGCTAGGTATTCCGTGGGCTCAATCCCACGAGTTAGGCTGTTATCTATGGAGGGGTGAAAAATAAAGTCAACAGTGTTTCCCCAGTGCCCCTCCCGGACGCCTATTGGCTATGGAGGCACCACTGAAGCGAGGGAAGCTATCTCGCTCAGCGAGATAATTTATATCGCTCGCCTATCGCTTGACCGGTCAAACCCAGTCAAGGCGAAATAGCTTTCCTCGCTTTCCAGAAAACGCCCAAAACCTCGTTTTCTCCTCCTTCTTCTATCTTCTTCTTCTTTCTTTTACTTCGTCTTTCTCCTGGGTTCTATCAGATTGATTAGTGAGGGGTTTGGTGTGTGTGAAGAATAAGAAGATTTTCAAGAAGTGGGTTGTTGTTGTTTGGACAAATAAAGGTCATCAAGATCCAATTTTTCTTACCAGATCTGACCAAACTTTTTTCTGTTGAGCTGATAAAGGATGATGGGTGTTTGAGGAATTTGAGGAGTACAAGGGTCTGGTTGATGGTTATGATATTCAAGGATTAAGAGGAATCACGAAGCCTACAGATTAACCTCGATATAGCAGGAAATCAGAGAAGAATAGTGTTGATTTTGATGAATTTGTGATGAGTTTTGGTTCAATTGGGAGCTGATTAGAGACTTGTTAGTGTTAACAATGAATGGGTTTGCTGGATTTGAATGTATGAACATTGCAGGGAAGGAGTCGTTTCAGGGAAGAGATGTACTAATTGAACCTGTCTCTACAACATTAGCTGTATGCCTACAAGGTATTCGGGGAAAAGACTGAAGCGGAATAGTGAAGAAGAAGAGTATGGGTTGCTGTTGTGACTGATGGAGAGGGACAGAAGTTTGGTTTACACAGCAGCTCAGACCCAAGCTATGAAGCTACTACATAACAGGAAGGAATTGGAGCTGTTGTCGATGGGAATTGTAGTGGATTGACTCGATTTTGTGGATTTAGGCATAATTTTTGAGGCTGTAAGACAGCAAGGGTGTGCGATTTTTGTGTTGTGTATGAAGGGCTTGCGGTCATCTATGTTATGGAGTTTTCTGGGATTGATGGATGTATTACAAAGGTGCTGCTGAAATGGAGGCTTTGGCAAGGAATTGAAGATAATGTTGCTGTGATTAAATGGATTGTGGTCAGATGACTGGAGCTGATGAAATAGAAGGTTGGGATTGTGGTTGAGTTACAAGGTTTCATTTAGCTTAAGTGGTGGTAATTCAATTTGTTGTGATAAATCTGCTATAGCTACTCATATGGAAATTACAAGAGATTGAAGAAGATGACAATTTAGCTCTAGTGGGTGGTGATCAAATACTTGGAGGGAAAAAAGGTCAAACTGAAAGCGAGGGAAGCTATCTCGCTTTCTGGAAAGCGAGATAAAGTATCTCGCTAAAGTGAAAGCGAGATAGTTTATATCGCTTTTTGAGCGATACAGCTTTCCTCGCTTTCCTCCAAGTTCCGGGAGAGCGACTGCGGATTCTCAGCGTGTCTGAGGGAAGAGGAGAGAGAGTCGACTTTAGACCACGGTATTCTGTCGCTTTCATCCCTCCTTTTCCTCCATAGATAACAACCTTATATCGAAAAAAAAAGAAACGAGGGCTTTAGTGTAACGTAAAATTGCACCCCTACTTTCGAATCTTGATTTAGGGGGGAAGGAATTACATGGGAGGGGAAAATTTTAAACCAAACCATACATGTTTGATAGGGGATGACCTCATCTCATTACCTCATGGGGATCGCCGGGTCGGTATCATTTATGATTTATCGTCCTTCCCTCTTCAGTTTTCACCCTCTTCTTTCAACATATCTTCCTCCTTTCTTATGTTTTCATGAAAACTCCTAGCTAAGAAAAAAAACTTGGATTACTTTTACGATCAGTAGACTCGAACGGCAGTAATATTTTTCTGCAAAATTTGTTCCTTCTTTTTGGATGAATAGTGATCTGCGTTGTAGCCCTGTTTTTCAAATGCAAAGTGAAAGTTAATCGTTTAAGTTATGTATTCTATAGTTTACTACTGCTTGTACTTCTTGTACGTGTCTATAGAGTCTAGGAGCTGTGTCTCACTAACCATTACCACACTACTACTACGGTACGTGAATTTAAGAATTGTACTAGACCTCTTTTATATCTTTTAGTAATCATGTATATGTGAACGTCTTTGATTTAATTTCTTACTCATTGTATCCAATTTAAGAAATTATGAGGGTTACATGTATTCATAGTGTATTTTTCAGCTTGAGCAAATTCTAAAGGAGATTCTAGTTTCCATTTGACCTTGTATTTTTTCTATGGAAGTTTTGCAATGTATTTTATTTCAAAGACTCAAATTCTTACCGCACCCGTGTAAGTTATTTAAAAAAAATTTTGTTTTATCGTATTGCATCTATCAAATGATCCTTAGTATTGTTTGCTTTTCTATATTTTGAACTCTAGACAGATTTTATTACCCACCAAAACTGCAAATAGTATACATCAAGTGTTCCAAAGTAACTGAAATGGTTTTTTTTTTTTTTTTGTGAAACTGACCTAGGGTTTTTTTCCCGCGGAAGTAGTACACGGAGATGTAACTGTTTGATTTTCAGATAGTTATAAGGGGTACCTTTCAACTTTTCTAATAACCATGCTGAGTCATCTGATTTTTTCCCCCACGTAATTCTTTCCCCCCTAAATCACGATTCCTACTTTCTAGGTATGGCGGGTCTATGGGACCCACCTTTCATATTTCTGTACGAACTATGGGATCGGCCCACAATATACCCACCAAAGATTGCCTACTAAGCATGTCCTAAAAACATTAAAATAAATCTAAATTATACTTGTTTGAAGTCGGTATGAGCTTCATCCATAAACCATGTCGTTGTTATCTTCGTATACTCAATTGAAGATCAAATAATATGAATCGAATATTTTTGTTTCATAAGACTATGTCGACTGAGATTAATCGAATATTATTAATCAAGGCAGTATTTTTTCGGTTAACCAAGAATTCCACTTCGAATAACCAAGAATCATTGTGGTTAAAAAAAATCGGTAGCTACAAAATTATTTCCAAAATTCTAGTAGATAAGCTGAGACAGGTGCTATACTTGATCATATCTCCATTTCAGAGTGCCTTTGTTCCGGGGAGGGTAATTCATGACAACATTGCAATTGCGGCAGAAATGTTCCATCACATATCCGTACAACAACAATCACCAGCAAACCAAAGTAGCAATCAAATTAGACATCAATAAGGTATATGATACATTGGATTGGGGTTTCATCAGGAAAACATTGACAATCATGGGTTTCCCTAAGTTCTTTACTAAGCACATTATGCCTTCATTACCTCGGTCTCATATTCAATTATACTTAATGGAAATCCACATGGAAAAATCGCACCATGTCGAGGACTCAGACAGGGAGATCCGATGTCCCCGTATATTTTCATTTTGTGTGCGGAAGTGCTATCCTCAAACCTGGTTGTACAACAGGCGAATGGAAACCTACAAGGCCTAAAAATCTTAAGAAAGGCGACACCTATTTTACACTTGATGTATGCTGATGACCTCTTAATTACTTGTTAGCAGATCCAACTACGAAACAAAATCTGGCAAATGTTTTAAACAGATACATTACATCAGCAGGATAGGAAATCAACAAGGCAAAGTCGCAGATCATCCATCACCCTATACTCAGTGTGGAGCAATCAGCCTAGTTGACCCAATTATTTGGCTTCAGAACTACTCATCGGGTACCTATGTACCTGGGTGTGCAGCTATGTTTTGGTAGGAACCGTAACCAAACCTTCATTGATCTCATCAATAGACTGGAGAGGAAGACAAAAGGGTGGATGGGCAAGTCCCTTAATCAAGCAGGCAGATTGGTGATGATCACAACGTCTCTCACACCAACAACGAATCACGTTATGCAAATCCAGAGACTCCCAATACATATCCATGATAGAATTGACAGAATCACGAGGAATTTCTTCTGGGGTCATGAGGAGAATGAAAGGAAGCTACACACTCTTGGATGGGAAAGCTTGCCAGGGCAAAAAGTGATGGAGGTATGGGAATAAAAATCAGTAGAGAACATAATGACGCGCTACTTCTCAAAAGAGTCTGGCAGCTATACTCAAATCCATACTCTTCCTGGATCATGCTCTGTCACAACAAATACTTGGGCGATCCTATACACTCATCGGTTCTTGCAAAGGCTCCACACACTGCCAGTCCTATTTGGAGAGGTCTTACCATAGTGTCATCAGTGCTTAAAGGATTCTTTTTATCTAAGATTGGAGATGGTAACATGAAAGCTATTAGTGATTATTGGATTCCAAACTACGGACCGTTCCAGAACCAGTTTGAGATGCAAAGGCCTACGATGAATGTGGCTTCTCTGATGCAACCATGTTCGAATTCATGGAACTTCCAGTTGATCTCACATCTTTTCCTCTTGAAGTGCCA
The DNA here is from genome assembly GCA_023529015.1 of Papaver nudicaule. NCBI lineage: Eukaryota > Viridiplantae > Streptophyta > Magnoliopsida > Ranunculales > Papaveraceae > Papaver > Papaver nudicaule. Next base: position 228,747 of record JAJJMA010111395.1, on the reverse strand, counting down.
CAGGCAATTTTTGGAATTCACCTCCCTGTCATAAAGACGAATGATTCCTTTGTATGGCCATTCACAAAGTCTGGACACTACTCAGTCAAGACGGGGTACCAACAAATCATGTTAAAACATCACCCGGAATCAACACAAGCAGCTGCACAGTCTCTCGACAGAATTATATGGACATTGTTTTGTCCGGCAAAAATCAGACTTTTCATATGGAAAGTCACTAGGAAGGGAGTAACATCTCTTGACCTCCTTCATAAGAGAAATATTACCACTACTAACACCTGTGCTTATTGCAGTAGCAACGTTGAAACCATGGAACGTCTCCTTTTCCAGTGCCCCAGGGTTATGGTAATCTGGTCATCTGGAACATTATTTTCAGCCAATATCAACCGCATATCCGTCAATTGTATGATCAACAACTACATCAACATCAACACATTGACACCTAATTCTTGCTAAAGATTCAGCTCCAAGATGAAGAAAGAGGACTCCTCATGTTCACTTTTTGGCATATCTGGCTAGATAGAAATGCGAAGTTATACAAAAATACAAATTCCTCGCCTTACCAAACGGCTCAATTGACTATTACTATGTGGAAAGAATTTGTCTGGGCAAAACTGCATCTACCTCCTTGCACACTAGACACGTCTCCACAGTTCATACGACAGGGATCCAATGCTCCAAGACAATCTGTTGAAGTAATCTGGGAAATTCCACCACTAGATTGGATCAAAATTAATACGGATGGGGTGGCAAAAGGTCAACCAGGGATGGCTGGAGCGGGAATCATCAGTAGAAATTCCAATGCAGATATCATACAAGCAATGCCGGCTCCAATTGGAAAAACTACTGCTATTGTTGCGGAAACTTGGGCTCTCCTTCTGGCGGCTAGAATGGCAAATCAGTTTAACTGGCGAAAGCTTTGGTTTGAGGCAGATTCTAAATGTCTCGTACACTTCATCAACAATGCAAAACCGGTCTCGTGGTACTTGGAGGACATGGTCAATGAGATTAAATCTCTCATGTGTGAGTTGGAGCTCTCTAAAATCACACATGTCTACAAGGAGGTGAATTAGGCGGCGGATGCTCTCGTAAATCAGGCGGTTACCAAACTTCTACAAAACCCTACCAATCCATCTACATATGTCTGGGATTTCGTTACCCCAAGCTTTCTCCATCAGATTCTTGTATCTGATAAGATGGGCTTTGGTAACACTAGATTTGTAAACTCTAAAGCATCTGCTTAATCAATAATATTGCCAACCTTTCAAAACAAAAAAAAAAATCGGTGAAGGCTCAGCCGAAACCTAAACATCTTAGCTGACTCGAGTGCTTGATGTAAGCAATAAAGACGAAGGATCCCATGACATTTTTATTATAGGATTCAAAAGACAATAAATTTGCAGCTAATTTTTTAATAGTTTATTCTTCTTACATAGATCTGTGTTTCCAAAAATGAGCGTATTCCGAAATGTATAACACTACTATCTACGACTTCGAAAACTGACCGTTCATTATTTTCTTTATTGAACGGTCAATTTTCAAAATGGTAGAATGGGGTGTTACACTTTTTTTTCATTCATAATAAAATAGAGATTACATGGATTTCAAGAATATCAAGATCAACCGATAGATTGAAGTAATGGTTTTTGGATTATAATCCAACCATTTTGATAGAGTATTTTCTTCTAAAGAAAGAGATGCTCTCATAAAAAGAGAGTAATACGCCCAAAGTCTTGAATCTTGATAATAGCCAGCAAGAAAATGAAAAATATAATAACAAAAAAGTGAAGGAAAAACTCTGCAATAGTTAGCGACATTTTAATAGAAGAAACAAAAAATGGAAATACTGGTAATGGTGAAAGCTCCAAGGGTGACAATGATGAAAGTGAAAGGAAGAACTTTGAGGGTCAGGAAATAAAGAATTTTGACTCTCATAAGGACTTGAAAGCTCCAAGTGCTGGTAAGAAACGTCCCAAAAAACTAACAGTTAGGGAGAAGAATAAAACATCATGACAGTAGAAGGGAAAGGATCTCCACTGAGATTCGAAAACAAAAGGCGTTACAAACAAAGGAAAGGAAGCAACAATGCTACCAAAGAGGGTCAACCGAGTTTGAGTAATGATGTAACTGTTAAGAAGACTCCTCTAGCAAAGAGGAAGAATAGCTCGGTGGGGATACAACAACCGGAAACTAGAAAGAAGGTTCTTGAATGGAATAACATGAATTTGGAATGGGCAGATTAGCTAAGTCACCAACAAAGAGCAATTTTCTCAGTTAGAACTAATGGTAATCAGCAACCTAAACACTCTAAAAAAGCTTACACAACCAAAAAATACTTCTTCTGCTATGAATTCTTCAATGGTTGGCACAACAGTTCCTATTGGGGGGTTGGTAACATGCACAATCAGAACATGGAAGTTGCGAATGACCCTGATGAAGTGGATGGCCCACAACAGACTCACCAGCATATCCCGTCCGGACAGCCCCATCAGATACATGATTGCTACTTACAGAAATATTCTAGCATGCATTCTTTACTTAACCAGTACGGCATAAATATATTTTCAATACCTATATATGGCTCTCTCATGCATATGTTGATTCAATGTTTCATATTTCATCTTTTTAATAACCACTACATGCACTACACGGGAAATCTTAGGGTGATTTGTTGGAACTGTCAAGGGCTTGGTAATGAAACCACCCAATATAATCTCACCTTAAAAACATAGTCAATAGACATGATCCTGACATTATTTTTTTGAGTGAAACTAAAAACAAGACCATCTTTGTTAGTAAAGTCATATGGGATATAGGCTACAAGAACAAATTATTGTTGATTCTGTAGGCCTCTCGGGTGGGCTTGTTGTGGCCTGAAAGGTGGGTATTATCATCTGCATAGGCACTTACTCTGATCATATGATAAACTGCCATGTGCTAGACAAAGCCACAAAATGTGAAACTGTGCTATCGTGCATCGATGGTCCATGTGAATGGAACCAAAAGCTTACTTTCTGGAAGTACTTATCGACAATGATCAGGAATATTGGGGGTAGCTGGGTTGTGATGGGTGATCTCAACCTGACTATGAAAGCTAGTGAAAAAAGTGGGAATGACGCGTTCAGTGGGACAGAAGCAACCAAAATCAAGGATCTGTTGGACAAAGCTAGTCTCAATGACGTGGGGTTCGTAGGCCCCAAGTACACCTGGTCTAACAGAAGAACTGATCATCGTCTCACCGAAGCAAGACTAGATAGGGGGCTAGCTACTTCAGATTTCTGTACTGCTAACAAAAATGCATCCATCAAGCATTTGGTGGCTAGTGGTTCAGACCACTCTCTTATTATGTTGAATAACAACCCTAACCAGAATACGGGCAGCAAACCTTTCAAAGTGTTGGGTATTTGGCTAAATGAACCAGCTTGTCCGGAGATTATTGCCGCAGTTTGGAATAGCAGGGTTACTGGTAGTGATGCTCACCAATTAATACAAAGGTGAAGGAGCACCAAAAGAAGCATTAGGCTGTGGAACAATAATACGTTTGGGGATATCAAAACAAACATCAATGAAGCTAAAGTGCAACTGGAAAAGGCCAACTCATACCTCTCTCTCGTCAACAGAACCAATGCAATAAAGGAAATGGAGGAAGTGTTGGATCACTGGTACAAGGTGGATGAAATTTTCTGGAAAGATAAGAGTGGAGAGCATGAAGTGAAGTTGGGGGATATGAACACATGGTATTTCCACACCAAAACGGAGAATAGATGGAGGAGAAACAGAATTGAGGCAATAAAGGACAACGATGGCCAATGGGTGGAAGAGAGAAAAGAAATTTCAGAAACAATGACTAATCACTTCAACAGTGTGGCAACCACTTCTAACCCACAACGTAGTCTTGAGTTCATGAACATGTTTGAGCAGGTCATTACTGCAGAAGACATTAATGATATGCTTACTAAAGTGCCAACAATGGAGGAAATAAGGAAGGTGATCTTCTCAATGAAGTCGGATTCTTCTCCTGGTCAAGACGGTTTCACTCCCAAATTCTTTCAGAAAAATTGGGAGGTGGTAAGTGTCGATGCTCTAAAAATCGTGGTTAGTTTCTTTAGTAGTGGTCATATTCTTAGAGAAATTAATGATTCATTCATTTCTTTAATTCCTAAGGTGGACTACCCACAATCGACTAGCGAGTATAAACCTATTAGCTTAAGTAACATAATATACAAAATCATTTCTAAGACGTTGGCTAATAGATTAAAATGCTTACTCCCTAGGATCATATCACCATACCAAGCGGCTTTCATGGAAGGAAAGCAGATTTCTAATAATGTTCTCATAGCTCATGAGCTCATTCATACCATGAGGGCCAAGAGAGGCAATGAATTCTTAATGGGAATCAAAATCGACATGTCGAAAGCTTTCGACAGGGTCGAATGGCCTTTTCTTATTCACATAATGAAAAATCTGGGTATTAATGATGCCTGGTGCAACCTTGTGAGCCAATGCATCAGCACTGTGTCGGCTCAAGTCCTTGTCGATGGAATACCAGGAAACCAGTTCAATCCCTCTAGGGGTCTAAGGCAAGGAGATCCGTTGTCTCCTTACCTGTTCATAATGTGCATGGATGTTGTGTCAAGAAGTATATCTCAAGTTGAGACTAGAGGGCTGTTTCATGGTATTTCTGTGGGAGGCAATGCCCCCCTATATCTCACTTACGTTTTGCTGACAACCTCTTGGTGTTCTCTAATATCACAGTTGATGAGAGTATTACATTCTGAAAATTTTCGATGACTTTAGCGCAGCTTCAGGTCAGTTAATCAATTTCGAAAAATCAGGTGTGTTTTTCAGTCCCAATTCCCACTAGAATACTATGGATAGAGTGCAAAACACTTTAGGGGTTAGCAGAATCTCTTTGAACGATAACTATTTAGGGTCTCCCCTGTTTACTCATACGTCGAAAATAAAGTGCTTTCAAGGTATAGTTGATAGAGTTTACAAGAAGCTGCTGTAACTGTATAAAACCCCGATGGTTGGATCTTACACAGTACACTCAAATATCATACACAAACATTCACACAATCATTCCTAAGCATGCATCTAACATAGGAAATATTAAAGAGAGTAAGGTTAGAGATACTTGACAAGATGTTTTACTTGGTTCGCCCTTAGGTAAGGACTACATCCAAGGATTCCACTAGTATAAGCATGATTACAACTCTCATTTACCTTGCTAATCTTCTAAGTGTTTACTCACAATAAGAACCCTAACTTCAACCTTGGGCTATAGAGAGCAAGTAGTATACTTTCCCTCTCTCAAGGCCAATCTGAAATGTGTCCAACCCCTTTCTCAAAGGTTTCACTCGCTATTTATAGAGGATTACAATAGTGCCATACAGCTAATACAAACGAATTACTTTCTGACATTAACTTGTCTTCACTCGCCGACAGAGTATGTCGCCGAGGTAATATCACTCCTGGAGGGTAAGTCTTCCTGAGGATAAGGATTGCTGACGAGGTTTCCACTGAGTGAACAAGTCAACTCTGACAATCTATCCGTTCTGACGAGTAGTAAATGCTCAACTACTTCTCACCTACTTATCACCTTCCCCCGCTATGCCATTCTCGCTCTACTAATGCAGTTTATCCCGCCGGCTCCTTCTTCTTATCTCGCCGTTGTACCCAAGTATTAGATGCTTCGCCCACAGTTTTCATTGTAAGTTCCATGCTTCTCTTGGAGATCTTTTAGATACGTGTCCGCCCTTAGAATGATATTATTGTGCAAAGGCATTTTCTACCCTTAAATTTTGCCTCTTTCATCTCCAAGATCTTTGATCGTCGGGGATGAAATTTTTTTTTTCTTTCGCCGAAAATGTCGTGCCCACGTTCTCCACTTCTGCTTTAATCACGCCGTGAGTTCTCCAATAAATTTCCGTTACACCACGTGTTCCTCTCTCAGCCTTCGTTACTCCACGTGCCCTTCATGCAACCATCTGCACTTTATGACTGGTAACCGTTGGTGCCCACGATCTCCGCTACTTCTCCACACTTTGTAACCGCTGATCGCCAGTTACACTTTCCCCTCTTATAAATACTGGTGGGATTTTTCGCCCTAACCCTTTACCTTCTTCTTCTTCACTCGAGTAGAGATCCTTTTTCATAGCTTTTCAAACCCTAACTCCTTCCCTGCTGCTGCTGCTGCTGTATTTCTTCGAAGATTCCTCCATTTTATCACAAACTTCTCATCATCACTTTGCCTTCATCTTTCTCCCTTTTGCTGTGTGAAACCCGTGTTTTGATCTCCTTTTACCACTGCTTAGCCGGATTTGTTCATCTTTTTCGGTTATTTTGATTTTTCCGGTAAGTCATTATCTCACCTGAGTCTTGTCTCTGGTATCTCCTTTGTGCTCATGGCTTCTACCACTCAAGCTTCTTCTAGCTCTGCAACTCATGCCGCTCAAATTTCCAACTCGCCCATCAATGAAGTTGAATCTTCTCTTGCTGCTACTAAGGCTCCTACTCGCCCATCCTGGAAGAAATGGTCAGAGTATTGCGCTTATGATAAAGTGTTTATTGCTCCTTTAACTTTGACGCCCCTAAAGAAAGTAACAAAGGCTTCTACCCCTACTACTCTAGAAGATCTTCGAACGCCGGACCAACATTGTGAGTGTGCTGTGACTGCTTATGGCACACTCAAGGCTGGGAAAGCAGATCTATTTCCTTTATACGATCCCGCCGATACATTTATGTGTGATCTATTTCTGGCGATAAAGAAAAGTCCCTTCCAACTCACAGCGAATGCAATTCGCATCTTGGTAGAATGGAAGCTCCGCCGTAGCAACAAAACTAACTATCCAGATTTGTTTGAAGAGGGTAAGTTTCCCCCAGAGGAATATATTGTTGAGAATTTTCTTAAGCAGTATGATTTTCTTCCTTCCTCAGTGAAAGGCGAGCCTTGGGCTTACCGCTTTGTCACCAACAAGAGGCTGGCAAAGAAACCGGCGGAGGTCATGCTTGGTGTTGTAGATACCAAGGAAGTTACTGGTACTACTACGGCGAGAAAGAGTTCCGAGACTGGCTGGACCAATATACCTTGCTCGTTGGAGGGTCCCTGGTTGCTTGGGTGGTGTGACATTGATAGAATGATCAAGCGGCTGGATTTCCTTGAGGAACACAAGCGCTTCAAAAATCATGATTTTACCCATTTGGACTGGGCGGAAGAGAAGCAATATCTGGACGCCAATGGCAAGATTCGGATAGATTCCCAAGGTAACTGGCTGGTGTTGTCTACTGCCGCCAAAAAGCCTGTCAAAAGGAAGTCTTCCTCTCAGGTAACTAACCATTTCACTTTCGGCGAATATATATATATATATTCTTCTTGTTATCTTCCAGCCAATCTTGAGAAAGACACAACCAAAGGTCTTGGAACAAGCATACTAAGTTTTCTTATTTTAAAAATATATTTTCTTATATTTTTAAAATATATATCTATATTTTCCTCTGCTTGTTTTCGAGACCTGATGGGTGTGTTACTTATTTGTAGAGTACTTCTGTCTTAACTCCTGAAGAAGAGCTTCGCTAAACACTAAAAAAGATCAAATCAGATGCTTCCGCTGAGGGTTCTCAAAGTGAGACCTCTACTAACACTGGCGATGTCCTTCCTCAGCCGCACGCTCCTGTGTTGCCTCAGCCAAGTTCAAATCGTACTCGGCGTTCAACTTCTGCTTCAACCAATTCTTCCTCTTCTAAGAAACTTTCTATCCTTTTAAAGGATAAGAATCCTGCTACCGGAAATTTGGAAACCATCTCTGAGGAAAATGACGGCGATACAGTGATGACTGATGCCGAACCTGCAAAAGAATCTGCAAAAATTCCACCTGGGCGAGAGCCTGTTGTACCTGTCGCTAAATCTGGCGAGGATGTTTTTGTTCCTCAGCAATCCCCTTCCGCTAGGAACATTTCTGCTGGAGAGATTGGCGGTTCAAGCTCTTCTTTCGCCGCTCTCACAGATTCACATAGGATGACTCTCGACGACAGGTCTCCCAGATTCCCAAGGAGGGGTGATACCGGCGATGTGGCGAATAGACTCGCCGATTCTTTCTCTAGATTGCTCTCCTTGGAGGAAGAGAAAAACGGTTTAAACTCTCTCTATTATGAAGCAATGTTGAAGTATTCCACAACTGGTCTTGCCCATTCTAAGGATTTATCTTCTGTTGCCCGTGACTTGACTCCTCTGGAGCATTTCTTCATGGCCGCCGCGGTAATTATTCATCCTAGCATTCCTTCTTTTTTTAGCTATTGTGCCTTATCTTGCTGAGTTCTTCTTTTGCCTCTGCCCCAGGGATTTCAACATTGCTTAAGTCTTATCGACATCTTTGAAGCACAAAGTGATAGGGTGAATTTTCTATCTCGTGAAAACAAGGATCTTGAGCGCCAGTTGAAGGAAAAAGAAGTAGATGCAACCAAATGGTATAATGCTAGCGTCAAGGAGTCCAATGAGCGCGATGAACTTCAAGGTACATTTCTCCTTTAATTTATAGATTACAAAAAAATTTCATTCTAGTCTTTCGTCGAGACCCTTAGACCTTGCCCCTTCTAAGGTCGCCGACAGCATTCTGACACACGACTGAAGCGAGTTGAAACCGAGATAGATACATTGGCGAAAGCTAACGCTAAGAAGTGCAACATGCTGTACGGCCAGGCTAAGACTATTGAGTGGTATCGCCGAGAATTAAATTATGTTAACGAACTAAATGTTAACCTTGATAATCTTCTCAAAGTTTCCCAAGCCAACATAAAGTGGATTGAAAATGAACGGGATAATGCTCGCCGGACAGAGCTTAACAACAAGCGGAGAGAAGCCGCCATTGTAGATCATATGAGAGCAAGTACTCTCCGCCAAGACGAGAAAGCAAGAGCTGATAGATTTGCCTCTCGCCTTAACACAGCCATCTCAGAGAGGAACTTTGCCGAACAAGAAACGCAAAGGTGGAAAGATTTTTGTAAGATCCATGGCGATCGTGCCAGAGAACTCGACAATCAGCTAAAGGCTCAACTTCAGCAAGTGGCCACTGTGTCTGGTTCCTCTGTTAGTGCTAATTTTGAATCCCATCTACAACTCCTTGTAGAAGCCCAATCTGGTGCTTGTAGGCACGTGAGCGAGTTAGAAGGTAGTTTCCTAGGATATTTTTCCACTAGATCTTTATATTGCCTCAGTTTCTGACCTCTGCATTTTATTTTTCTCAGAGCGAGTCAAGCAATTGGAGGAGGAGTGAAGCGAAACAAAGTTGTGGAGGATCACAAACTTTGTACTGACACTATCTCTGACTTGGCTGGGAAGCTCACCCATCACAATGGTTGTGAAGAAAGGCTAAAACAAGCTGTAGAGGCTCACCGCAATGTCCCAACCAAATCGCTGAACTGAACCTTCAGCTTCAAGACCACAAGAAATGCCAAACCAGCATTGAAGGCCTTGAAAGTAAGGAGAAGTATTTGGGTAAAATCCAGAGCGGACTTCAAGCTGATTTAAGTCAAGCTCAAAAAGATCTCCAAGCTAAAGACGCCAAGCATAAGCAGCAGTTACTCATGATGGACTTCATCGCCGTTCAAGAATATGTTAATAGGGAATTCCCCAAGATGGAACTTGAGATTCCTGCTCAATATGCTCTTACCGCTAAAACTCCTGCCGTGAAGGAGGTTGTGGATTGTGATCATGATGGCGAGGGTTCTGGGTCGAGCGGCGAGGAAGATGTTGAAGAAGAAGAAGATGAGGTCCATGAGGAAGAAGAGGGAGAAGAAGAAAAAGAAAAGGAGGAAGAAACAGAAGAAGATGATGAAAAGGGCCAAGGTGAAAACACAGGTGGTGGCCAGCCTGAGGGAGAAGCTAGAACCAATGACGGCGGGAATCAGACTGCTCCATGAACGTCATCATAAAAAAAGAACTGGCGACTTCTCTTTGCGCCTTCTTTTTATGCCTCTGCATTTTCTTTGTTTTTGTAATGAACAATCTTTTGCTTTCTGTTATGGCGGATATTTTTGCTCATTTCCATCTTTGTTATCACCGTGTAGGGATATTACCTTTAGCTTTTTGCGATGGACAATCTTTCTTTTAAATATTGTCTTTTGTCTGTCTGCACCCCTTATCGACGTGCAATTGTTCTTTCGCTCCATTTATCGCATTTGCTTTTATTTTGTCTTCAAAGACTTAACTTGCCATTGAGTGAAGCCCTGGTCCCGTACAGCCAACAATTTCTCAGAGCGACAGGGTTAGACCCCAGCCGTAACCATTACTTGTGCCCGTCGGCGATCTAATATAAGTAGAATGGGTTGCCCTCGTAGACTTTAATACACTATAGCTTTCGCCAGAGGTGATGCTACGGCGTAGACGGATTAACATACCGGCGGCTCCGCCGGTATGATGCTACAGCGAAAGGGGTCCTTATTTCCTTACAAACACTTACAGATCAACAAGTAACACATTTAATCCTTACAACTAAGCCTGGGTCGGACTAACTATTACGATTAGGTGCATTCACTCAAGGCAAGCAAGCTTTCCGTATAAGAGATCTTGGCTCTTAGTTGATTTATTGATTTGGGCATTATGCCTTTAAAGATGGCACTGGGCCTTAGTACCTGATCAGGGTTTTGTGTGGCTTTTATTGCCTTGTGATTATTGGGCATTTGTGCCTCTGTAGACGGCTTTTATAGCCCGCGACTGAGCATTTTTGCCTCAGCTATTGTGCTCTTGGAGCTTTGAAATTTTAGCCCTCACTGCGGTTAGATTACCCAGTGGATGAAAAATGCAAGTGACACAGTAACTTGTTAACGGGGTTCGGCGCATGATAGCAAACCTACGTCCCCGGATCTTATTCGCTGTTGTTTTACACGAGCTAATAAGACTTCTTGGGTATTATGCCTGCCCAAGACTTCGGATTTTACATTGCTTCCATCAAGGATAGTACTTCTTGAGGAACCTGGCGTTCCAAGGATGTTCGAGTTGCACGCCGTGCTCATAAATCAGTATGTATGCTCCTGGCCCAGCCACTCTTTTGACTACGTAAGGGCCATCCCACACAGGTTCTAATTTCCTGCATCCTTCTCGCTGAGACGGAGGAATTTCTCGAAGTACCAGCTCGCCGGGCAAATACTCTCTTGGAATCACTCGCTTGTTGTATTCTCTTGATAGTCGGCGATGATAATTTTCCATGTGTGTGAGGGCGATCAGCCGCTGCTCTTCTAAATCATCCAGCTTGGCTAGAATCAAGTCTGTATTAAAATTCTTTTCCCACGCCTCATGCTTGGTAGTGGGTAGAATTACTTCAGATGGGAGTACTGCTTCAGCACCAAAGGTGAGTGGGAAAGGAGATGCTCCAGTTGCTTCTCGAACTGTGGTTCTATATGACCACAAGACATTGTGTAAATGTTCACACCATGCCTTTTTATGCTTCTCCAGCCTTTTCTTCAATCCCATTCCAATAGTCTTATTGGTGGCTTCTGCCTGTCCATTACTCTGAGGGTACAGGGGAGTTGATTTTCCCAGCTTGACACTGTAGTGAGCGAGTAACTTTCTTATGTTGTCGCCGACCAACTCTTTCCATTGTCAGTACATATCTCCGCCGGTACGCCAAATCTACAAAATATGTTCTCCCAGATGAATGTGAATACTTCTTGTCCTGTCTTCTTCCTGATAGCTTTAGCTTCACACCACTTGGTGAAATAATCTGTCGCCACAATAATGTATTTCCGTTGTCCAGAGCCTGTAGTTAGTGGTCCAATGATATCAATGCCCCACTTGGCAAAGGGCCATGGACTGAGCACTGAATTTAAAGATGTTGCTGGCGCCTTGATTCTTCTGCCGTACAACTGGCATGGTTTGCATCGCTGAGCATATTCTTTTGCATCTTTGTTCATCCAAGGCCAATAGTATCCTTGCATTCTGACCTTTAATGCTAGAGCTCTTTGGCCACTGTGATTCCCGCAGTCTCCTTCGTGGATTTCTTTCAATAATTTATTGCCTTCCTCTCTTGATACACAGCGCAGCAATGGTCCTGAAAATGATCGGCGATATAGAATTCCTTCTCGAAGTTCATAATTCGCCGAACGACTGACGACTTGATGAGCTAAGATTTGCTTTCCTGGTAAGGTTGAGCGGTCCAAATAATACCGTATCGGCGTTCTCCAATTTGTCTATGCTGATTCTTCGGCGCTTGTTGTTAACACTTCTCTTTGCTCTCGCGCTGCTACCGATGACTGCGTCACTCTTTCAATAGCTATGGAAGGGACATCTGGATTTGCCATCATTGAGGAGATGAACGCCAATGCATCGGCGTGCCTGTTATCTTTTCTGCAGATGTGGCGAAACTTGATACCTGTGATCCTCTGGGCATACTCCCTAGCAAGTTTTAGGTACTTCTGCATAGACGGATCTGCTGTCTGATATCTCCCTGATATTTGCCGAATCACTAGCTGAGAGTCTCGTCAATCTAACATCGCTGATGCCCATTTCGATGAGTATTCGCATGGCGTGGATAATTGCTTCATATTCTGCCTCATTATTAGTCGCCGAGAATTCTAGCCTTAGCGAGTGTACTATCCTTACTCCTTTCGGCGATATAAGGACGATTCCTATTCCATTTCCTTCTTTATTTGATGAACCATCCACATAGACTTCCCATCCATCAGGACTGCATTTCAATAGATCCGGCATTTCGTGCTCTCGCTCATCCAAGGAGGATGGAATTTCTTCTATCTCTTCTTCTTCATCAATTGGGAAGTCAGCGAGGAAGTCTGCTATAACTTGTGACCGCTGAGATGTACGTATTTCATATTGGACGCCGAACTGCTCTATTTGCTGATTCCATTTGGCGATTCGCCCCACTCTTTGAGAACTGTGCAGGATAGATTCTATCGGAGTTGTAGTGAGGACCACAATGGGATGAACGTGAAAGTATGGACGTAGTCGCTGAGATGCAAAGACCAGTGCCAAGATCAACTGCTCTATCTTAGTATAATTCTTTTCTGCCCCTTGCAATGTTCTGCTAATATAGTATATAGGCGTTTCTCCGCCTTTTTTTCTTACAAGCACAGCACTTATGGCGAAGGGTGTTGCAGCGAGATACACCCTGAGCTCTTCGTCGTGCTCAGGTGGTTGAATCGCTGGAAGAGTGGCGAGATACTTTTTAACACCTTGAAAAGCTGCCTCATGTGCCTCAGTCCAGTTGAACTTTTCTCCTTTTTTCAATGTTTGGAAAAATAGTTTGCATTTGTCAGAGAACCTTGAGATAAATCTGTTAAGAGACGCCAAAGTCCCATTGAGTCGCATAACGTCTTTTACCGTTACCGGCGAGGGCATCTCTATAACTGCCTTAATCTTGGCTTGATCATCTTCTACTCCCTTCTTCGTGACGACGTATCCCAAGAACTTTCCTGAAGTTACACCAAAAACGCATTTCGCCGGATTGATTTTTAGCTTAGTGATACGCATATGATTAAATATTTCTCGGAGGTCTTGCACGTGAGTTTGCTTCTTCTTGATTTTAACAAGCATGTCGTCGACGTACACTTCCATCGTTTTCCCTATCCATCTTTCAAACATCTTCTGCGCCATTTCTTGGTAAGTAGCGCCGACATTCTTCAGTCCAAATGGAATTCGAGTGTAACAAAACAGTCTTTTGGTGGAAAAGAAAGATGTGTGCTTTTGATCTTCTTCCGCCAAAGGTATTTGGTTATACCCTGAATAACCATCCATAAATGACAGCAGCTCATGACCCGATGTAGCATCCACAGTTTGGTCAATACTTGGCAGCGGAAAGCTATTTTTTGGTTAGTTATTTTCTCTTCAACTTTGAAAGAACAAGATAGAGCTCTGAGGATCGGGCGAACAAATGAGTCAACCCAGCTCCAAAAATCGGTTTGCTTAATTCCATTCTATTCAATCTTTTCATCCATTTGATGCATCAGTAATCTTCAAATCATGAAAACTTACTGTTATCTTTAAAATTCTAGAGTATAAATCTGCGTTTTTTTTTTTAGTCAATCGTCATTTTTTCTCTTTCTCTCTTATAAACTCTCATTTCAGTATTACAATGGAATTCTTTCTAACTAACAACATGTATTTAGCTTAAGTTTTTTTGCAGTCTCCTCCTACAGTGCTCAATGGGTTTCGTTCGAACATCTTCCCCTCTTCTCAATATGATTATAATCATATCAGTTTTGGCTCAACTAATAATGGTCTACACTCCAATGGCAGTATTGCACTCAGACAACAAATGTTTGATCTCCACAAGTTTGCAACAGTATGTCCCAAGTCTACATGTTTATGTGATTATCGATTATCATCCAAGTATACAGCAATCAAAAGATATTCCTCTGCATCAACAACTGTTAGTTCGAGTTGAATCGGTGAGCAAGTTATCGAGCCAAAATTTCAAAATACAAAGACTTCAAAGTCCGCCAAAAACAACCCAGATTTTCAGGATCGAATATAATTTTCAATACCAGAATCTGTTACTCAGAAGGAAAGTCAAAAACAGAAAGATCTCGATATTTAAATGGAGGATATTCTCTAAATTTTGTTGCCCTAGTGGGGAAATATGCATGAGGCTGGAAATATCGGAAATCTCCAAAATTTCCCATTTAGGAAAAATTCTTAGCTGTAACGAAAGTATTTTCGTTAAGATTCTTCGGGATCCTACTTTATCTTCTATAACAAAATATAGCCATACCTCAAGCTATATAAATATAACCCTTCCAAAACCCTATTATACATCTATACACAATCTCAGAGAAAGAAAATCCTCGACCAAAATCAACTCCATCATGTCTCAACCCAACCAAAACTCTGTTTCCACTATCACATCCCAGATGCAGTTAGCCAACATAAGAGGTTTGGATGCTAGACAAGTACGCAGAGTTGTGGGATCTTCGCGTATCATCGAGAACTCAACATCCCAATGGAGTTATGCTCTTATTGGTAAGTTAATGACAGATCTGGATATTGATACAAAAGTGGTCAGGGAAGAGATGAGCAGATTGTGGAAGAAGTTCAGAAATAAAGAGGTCCGTGCGGTAGGAAAGAACCTATATCTGTTTAGGTTGAGCTCAGAAAAAGACATTGATGACATCCTGATGGACAGTCCATGGAACTTTCTTCAATATCATATGAATCTGCAAAGGTACACTACCAACATCAAGTTTGAAGACTATGTGTTCACTCATCAAGAATGGACAGTGAAGTTCAAGAATCTCCTCCTAGAACATCAAAGCAAAGAACTCATTGATGAAGCGTGTGAAGAACTTGGCAAACTGGTTCTCACCATTCCAAGAAACTGTAAGCCAAGAGGATATAATATGATAACTGCTAGGGTCATAGTTGATTTGAGAAAACCTCTGTTGAGGGGTGGATGGTTCTTGGATGCAACAGGTGAGAAGGTATGGCAAAAGTATCACTGGGAAAGGCAACCACACTCTCTGTGCGATAAGTGCTTTACTATTATTCATGATGAGGCTATTTGTGGAGATGTTGCTGATGATATGGCACTCAGACGTATGACGGAGGAGGAATACCTTCTACATTACCAGGAGATTGCTATAAGTTATGGGGTAGAAGTCTCAGACAACATTCCAAGAATGATAAAGTTCATCACTGAAGCAATTAAAAAGATGAATGAAGAAGTTCCGGATGATGCTGAAAGAGATGGCAAAAGAGCTAGGAAAGCAGAAGGAGATCAATACAACAGCAAAGGAGGCAAGGTTCAAGTACTTGGGACACATGCTGTTGCGGCAAATGAGATGGCAGATGCTGATGCTATGGAACATGACCAACTGTTTGACGAGTCAGGGGAAGTCAGCATGAGCACTGAGGAGGAGACAGCTACTCTGGTAATCTCAAAACCTCATACTTTTATTTTATCTTTCAGAAAGCATTTAAATTCACAGTCTGATTCTATCTCAAGTTTTACTCAATCATTAGCATTTAATAGCAGTTTTGCTAGTTTTAACTGCATTCTTGTTAGCTTTAATCATTTTTCAAGTCCACACGATACTCTCATTAATTCCCATCATTACTTAAGCATTTACTGCTCTTTTGGTATCTGTTTAGAACCAAGATATTCAAGACCAATATATTACTTTTTACTTACTATAAAGATGAGAATTCTATGCTGGAATTGTCAAGGTTTTGCGCAACAAGGCCCTAGAGATCATCTAAGATTCCTAACCAATACCCACAATCCAGATATGATTTTCCTCAGTGAAACTAAGATTAGGGATGACAGAATAGTTAAGTTCACTAAAGCGCTAGGTCTCCCTAATAAAGTTTTTGTGCCATCTGTTGGTCTAGCTGGTGGTCTAATCCTTCTTTGGAAGGATGGTTTTAAAGTTGATATAGTCCACACATCTGAAAAAATGATACATGCCCTGGTTACCCATGATAGTGCAAAAGGAGAGTGGTTTCTATCCTGTGTTTACGGAACACCCTATAAAACAGAACAACTAGAGCAATGGAGCTATATAAAAGATCTTAGCACTAGTGTGAATATTCCCTGGATTCTTATAGGAGATTTGAACATCACTTTAGATAGCTCAGAAAGAGAAAACCAAGGCCCATCGGCTGCTACATCTAATGAAGTACTTCAATGTATTAGGGATGCAAACCTGTATGATTTAGGATGTCATGGTAACCCTTTCACATGGACAAGTAATAGCCATGGTACTGGTATACACAAATCTAGGTTAGACAGAGGTTTTGTTAATCCGGACTGGTTTATCTCTTATCCTGACTCTATTATTACTCACTTACCTCAAAACAAATCTGACCACTCCCCAATATTATTAGATTTGTATAAAGCTCATGTGGTTAGGGGTAAGAACTGGAAATTCTATGAACATTGGCTAAAAAATCTTACTTGTGCAGAAGAAATTGCTAAGTGTTGGTCCACTAACAAAACTGGCTCTGCAGCATATATTTTATCTGATAAACTTACAAATGCAAGGAGAGAACTGGGTAAGTGGAGCAGATTACATTTTGGACAGATCCAAAGCAAGATAACTGAGCTGCAAAAAGAGTTAACTTTTCTACAACAGTCTGACAAGGGAGGATGCAACACAGATGCAGTGATAAAGCTGGAAACAGAAATAGAAAAGTGGAATGACATACAATGCAACATTCATAAAGCACAAGCCAAAGATAACTTCTACAATGAGATGGATAAAAACTCCAAGTATTTCCACATACGAGCAAATAGAAGAAGGGCCAGGAACAAGATAGACTCTCTCAGAGCTAAGGATGGTTCATGGTGTACTGACAGAAAAGCCATTGAAGACCTCCTCACAAACCACTTCTCAACCATCAGCACTACTTCAAACCCGGAAAGCAGCTACTTCTTTCTTCGGCATGTACCAAAAATTATTACAGATGCAGACAATGAAGCCCTGACAGCTATTCCAAGTGAAGAAGAGATACATTCAGCCCTCATGACAATGGCTCCATGGACTTCACCAGGGCCAGATGGGTTCCCACCAGGTTTTTACCAAACCCAATGGCAGCTGGTCAAAGAAGATGTTTGCAAGACAGTAAAAAGTTTTTTTCACTCAGGCTACATCCTTAAAGAGCTGAACAGAACAAGAATCTCCCTCATTCCAAAGACACAGACGCCAAATAAACCGGAAGATTTCAGACCGATAGCGCTGTGTAATACAATATACAAGCTCATTTCAAAAGTAATTGCTCTGCGGCTAAAGAACCACCTAGACAAGATTATTTCACCGATGCAATCTGCTTATGTACCTGGTAGACTAATATCAGAGAATGTCAGTCTAGTACAAGAAATAGTTCAAGCTATGAAAAGGAAAGAAGGAGTAGGAGGTACACTAGCACTCAAAATGGACATGTCAAAAGCTTTTGACAGACTTGAGTGGACTTTCTTAATGGATATCCTTGAGAACTTCGGGTTTAGCTCCAAATTCAGGCACCTCATTATGCAATGTATCAGCACAACACAACTGGAGGTAATGATAAATGGTTCCCCCTCGAAATCATTTCACCCTACCAGAGGAATTAGGCAAGGAGACCCGCTATCTCCTTACCTATTCATCTTAGCTATGGAGTCTTTCTCTAGATATCTAGGACATTGTGAAGACACAAAGCAGTTAACAGGTGTGAAGATTTCCAGGTCTGCTCCCAAGATAAATCATCTTTTATTTGCGGATGATTGTCTACTCTTTTGCAAGGCAAACCTCACTCAAACCCAAAGATTACTTCAAGCTATTGAGGAGTTCAGTCAATGCTCGGGCCAGCTAATCAATTTTAACAAGTCAGCAGTATACTTCAGTCGAAACATGGGCACATCTCATTGCCAGGATCTCAGTGGAATTCTACAAGTCAGACAGCTAAATCTAAATGAAGAAAGATACCTTGGTCTTCCATTTTTTGTGTCAAGAAACAAGAAGGTGCCATTCTCAATTCTAGTTGATAACATGGGTCACAAGTTAGAAAGGTGGAGAAGTACAAATATGTCTGAAGCAGGAAGATCAGTAATGGTGAAGAATGTTCTTAATACAATACCAGTACACCACATGGTTTCTTTCAAACTTCCAGACACAACAATAAAAAAGATGAACTCGGTACAGCAGGGTTTCTGGAGGCAGAAGGAAGGCAATCGAGGGCTACATTACACTTCTTGGCAGAAACTATGTAAACCAAAATCACATGGTGGTTTGGGTTTCAGAGATCTGCAAATCTTTAACAGGGCATTATTAGCAAAGTCGGCATGGAAGTTGTGCACAGACAAAGACACTATATGGGCCAAATCTCTAAAAGCAAAGTATTTTCCAGATGGAGACTTGTTCAACCTTCAAGAGAAGACAAATACTACCTGGTCGTGGAGAAGTATTAGCTCTGAGATGACGTTCATCAAGAAACATGGCTGCTGGTCTATAGGTAATGGTACACAGATAATGATTTGGAAGCACAGATGGATACCAAATTTGTCTCAAGCACCAACACCAAGTCCTACGGCAACAAACCCAAGTGCTTACATCTTTCTTCACCAGCTATTCGCACCAAATTCAAAGGAATGGAACACCACTTTGGTCAAAGAACTATTTGATGAGGAAGTGGCAAAGCTCATCTTAGAGATGTCCATATTCCCAGATTATGAGGACAAACTAATATGGACCCTGGAGAGGAATGGGAAATTTTCAGTTAAGTCTGCATACAAGCAGATGTATACTGAAACATATGGTGCACTAACTACCAGTGATAGAAGGAAAAAGATAAACATCACTCTCTGGCAACTGCCAATGTTACCAAGAATCAAACACTTCCTATGGAGATGTCTATCTGGTATCCTAGCTACAAGAGAAAAGATTGCAGTGGTGATGACTCACATTGATACTATTTGTCCTCTGTGCAAACAACAGTCAGAATCGGACAGGCACATTATAAGAGACTGTACTATCTCTCGTGCAGTGTGGTTTGCTCTCCAAGGCGCTCAATCATCAGCACATACAAGTCTGCAAGAATGGATAGAAAGCTGGTTTGAAAGTCTGATCAACAAGGAAATAACTGAAGAAGAAATAAGAGTAAGAGCTACAATTGCATGGACCATCTGGTCAGAAAGAAATCAGGCAGTTCATCAGGGTGCAGTGATTACTCCAGAAAGAATCATCCTACTCTGTAAAAGGCATTTTGCAGATAATACCCACACTCGTAAACCCACTAATCAGAACCTTCCAAGGATAGATAGAACTAACCTTCGTTGGTCTCCTCCCCCAACTGGTTCACTGACCATAAATTGTGATGGGTCTTATTCTAACTTATCTAAGTCAGGTGGCATTGGACTAATCTTGCGAAATTGTGCAGGTGAACACAGAGGAGCGCAATGCATCTACTTGAGCAGTGCTTGGAGTGCTGAGCAGGCGGAAAGTCAAGGGTTGTGGGCAGCGGCAAAGTGGGCTAAAGAACTAAAGTTAGAGAATGTGCGGTTTGAACTTGATGCAAAGCTCGTCGTTAATTCAGTTACTACAAGTACTTTTAGTTTAGACTGGAAACTTTTCAATTTGGTGCAAGAAATTAGGAAGTTTTTCTTTGAGTACAAATCCTGGCAATGTCTTTATGTGCCAAAGGAACAGAATAAGGTAGCGGATATTTTGTCTAAGGTAGCTAGAGTTCAGAAATTATCAAGAGGTTGGAATACAAATCCACCAGAGTGTATACGTAACCAGCTATTACTGGATACGCAATCTGTAACTCAGTAACTATTTTCTTCAATATATTTTTCTTAGTTTCAAAAAAAAAAAAAAAAAAAAAAAAAAGCTATTTTTTGGACATGCCCTATTGAGGTCGCTGAAGTCGATGCAGATTCCCACTCCCTTGTTCTTCTTAGGTACCACTATCATATTGGCTATCCATTGAGGATATTGCACTGGCCTTATGATACCAGACGCCTTCATTTTATCAATTTCTGCCTCCACTGCCTCTTTGTAGGCTGGAGCTAATTTTCTCATCCTTTGCTTGAAAGGCCTGACCTTTGGGTCAATGTCCAATTTGTGACATGCTATCGCCGGATCAATGCCTGGCATTTCATTCATGCCCCAGGCAAAGACATCAGCATATTCTTTAAGTAACGCTTGGAGCTCCGCCGACTCGCCTTCGCTTAACAGAGTGCCAATCTTTACCATCTTTGGATCACTAGCATCGCCGATATTTACGTCTTTTGTGGGTTCAACCGCCGTGAAATGTAACTCTGGTTCTCCCATCGGCGACGGTTCCTTTAATTGCTATAAGGTCTTCCCCTCGAGCTTCGCCGAGTCTTCTACTGAGTTCACTGATTGCTCATACGTGCATGGGTTGGCGATAAAGTCTAGAATCTCTTGTTCCTTGACCGCTTCCTTGCCGAGCTTCTTTTTCTCTGCAATCTTCACCTTTCGATTTTCTCGCATTTGTATATCCGCCGAGTTGCATGCTTTTGCCACTGCTAAATCACCTACATATTCGGCGACTCCCAATGGCGTGGGGAACCTCAGGCGCTGGTGATAAGTGGAGGGAACTCCTTTCAGACTGTGGAGCCATGGCCTTCCAAGGATGGCTGCATACGGCGAGTCAACATCCACAATGCAAAGAGTAGTGTTCAAGAAATATTTGTCGCAGATCATAACTTTAAACTCAATCTCGCCCTTGGGCTTGGAAGCAATGCCATTAAATCCATAAATATTATACGAGGAAACCGTCGGCGAGGGGATTTCATCATCCTTTGCTTTCATTGCCTCGAAAGCAGTGTTGAAAAGAATGTCCACCGAACTGCCTGGATCAATAAGCACCTTAGGTAATTTAAATTTTCCCATTTGAATGGTGAGGACCAAGGGATTATTATGATTTCTTCCTTCTGGAGGGATCTCTTCGGCGGAGAATCCTACACATGCCTTCATCCAATCTTGCAAGGGCTGTTGCTTAGCGACGACACTACAGATCTCATTTCCCATTCTATCTCGCTTATGAACTCGAGATAAAACATTATCATGAAATTCATCCCTGGTAATCTTTGAATGCACAATGGAAAAGCAGTCTAATTCCAACAGATCTCGCTCAACCTTTACCTCGAACACATTTGGAGCACGAGCTAGGATAGCTTGGACTGGCTGGACCATGATGGGAGGTGGTGGTGGCAACTCTAAGAAATCCTGAAATTTACCCAGGCGGATGAATCGATGCACTTCTTGGTGCACGCCGGCACAGTTCTCGGTTGTATGACCATGAAACTGATTAAATTGACAAAAGAAATTAGTATTTGTCGGCGGAGTTCTGGGGTTTCCTCTATTGTAAGGGTAACAAATGTCATCCCTGCAGTTCGAACTTTCAATTTGTCCAAATGCATCCGTGTAGGAAACACGTAACTTTGGTAGTGTAGCATCTTGGAAAGGTTGCTGGTTGCCTCTGCCAAATTTTCTATTATCTCCATTATATCTTCTTTCACCATTTCCATTTCGCCGATTATCTCTTCCTCCTCGACCATAATTTCCTCCTCGATTATCTTGCTTATCACGCCCATCATAGTTCTCTCGCTTCTGCAAATTCCAATGCTGCTCGGCGGTAACTTGCTGTTGTTGCTTTCCTGCCTCAGGTACTACTATCGCCGAAGAGGGATTCTGTGTCAACTTCCGCTGCTCTGCCTTCAGCCATTCTTTTTTTATTTCCTCTTGATCTTCCGGCGAGAAACTATTAATTGAGTGAATTTGTTTTGCTCTTTCCTTTTTTAGGCGCAACTCCTCTTCTCGAATTTCTTCATAATTTAACCATTCATCCTGCATCGCCCTCAAGGTCTGCAGATCCTTCGGCATGTCCCAAAATAACTTCTGGTACAATTGGTCCGTCGTCTCCATGGCGCTAAGAAATGATCTTATCTTCTCTTTCTCTGACACCTCTGATCCCACTTCGCTACTCCCTTTCCTCCATCTTTGGATAAAAACTTTATAAGTCTCCGAGGGCCTTCTCTTGATGTTGAATAATCTTTCCACGCCGGGCCGACTTCTGTTGTTCTGAATAAAAGCATGCAGGAACTTGCAATCTAGCTTCTCAAAAGATTTGATTTTTCCTTCTTCAAGCCCATCAAACCAGGCTAGGGCTTCATCCTTGAGCGTAGCGGGAAATGCCATACACATTATTGGATCTGATCCTACCCAAGCCGCCATATCTCGCTTATAAGCTCTTGAATGCTGTGTAGGGTCTCCAGTTCCATCATAGATGGATGTGAATTTAGGCGTAGAATATTTGGAGGACACATGCCCGTATGTAATACAATCATGAAAGGGTGTTTTCTGCGCCTCTAAAAGTGCAACCTTGAATTTCGACTCCCTCGAAGATCCGCTTAAAGCTTCTACTTTATCTTTTAGTCGGCAAAGGTCTTTCTTCATCTCTTTGTCTGCTTTATGCCGCCGCTTAGAACTGCTACACTTTTCGCTATCCTTTCTAGGCACATTCACCCTTCTGCCCCTTTCATCATACTTTGCTGATAAATCTGAGTCCTCTGTTGTGCTAGTTCCACTTTTTTCAACTCGGCGAGTTGTATGTGAATGAGATTCATGGCGAGTCGAATGCGCATGGGACTCATTGGCGAGATGGGTGCGCATGGGACGCATGGCGAGTTGAATGGGCATGGGATTCATGGCGAGTTGAATGCGAGTGGGACGCATGACCCTTATTTTGTGCCGCCATCAACTCTCTGTGGCTCTGAAGTACCGTCTACATCTGTAGTTGCATTTGCCTCTGCACTTGATCCGCCTGCCTGTTATTGGCCTCAAGAATTTGCCTTAGCAGAGCTTCTGTAGTATTTGTGGACCCGGTGTTATCTGCTATCATCACTGGGCGAGTTACAGTAGCACCAGGTGCTATCGCCACACCATTTCTGCTTGCCGCCTGTGGAGTTTCTCCCGCCGGAATAGGTTCGGCCACCACTGCTGGAGTTTCTTCTGCCATACGTAGTGCGTCGCCGTTATCCTGCGTCAACTGCTGCTGAACATTGGCTGCCACTGTGTGATTGTGATTTTGAAATCAAAATGATAGTACGGCCACCGTCTTAAGGAACAATTTTGAAAAGGTTTTAGGATGTAATTTCCTTTATGAACCTGAAATTCATGCTAAACGCCGGAAAAGATACTCTTTTTGCCGGAAATATATATCTATATTTGTATTCTCCGAGGAAAACCCCTACCAAAAATGACATTTTTCCATTCAAATGACTAACTTCTCCTACTGCTCATGTGAGAAAAGTGAAATATGTGATAAAACCATCGAAACAGACCGGCCAACTCTCATCTATAACTAGAAAAGCACTTAACTCAGCAAGATTTCCAAAAATAGTAAAAAATGTCTGCTGAAAATCAAGATCTATCGCCGAAACATACTAAAAATACCCTAGTTTTCCTAATCTTAGCAATATTGCACAGGAGAGTCATTGTAACAAACCACATGATATACCTTATATGGCAAAACAAAAGGAGAATCATGAAGAACTCTTACACAGCGAGTATA
Organism: Papaver nudicaule; assembly: GCA_023529015.1. Classification (NCBI taxonomy): domain Eukaryota; kingdom Viridiplantae; phylum Streptophyta; class Magnoliopsida; order Ranunculales; family Papaveraceae; genus Papaver; species Papaver nudicaule. Next base: position 204,725 of record JAJJMA010111395.1, on the reverse strand, counting down.
ACTTCTCTAAATAGCATGATAAAGTTACTGAAACATAACGACGAGCTCTAAAACTCGTACATCATACCATATACAGAAACAAAGAACATATGATAACATCTCAAATCATACTGAAAATCAAGGAAAACACAAGTTCAAAACCTCTTCTAGCGCCAAAATGTAACTGTATAAAACCCCGATGGTTGGATCTTACACAGTACACCCAAATATCATACACAAACATTCACACAATCATTCCTAAGCATGCATCTAACATATAACATAGGAAATATTAAAGAGAGTAAGGTTAGAGATACTTGACAAGATGTTTTACTTGGTTCGCCCTTAGGTAAGGACTACATCCAAGGATTCCACTAGTATAAGCATGATTACAACTCTTATTTACCTTGCTAATCTTCTAAGTGTTTACTCACAATAAGAACCCTAACTTCAGCCTTGGGCTATAGAGAGCAAGTAGTATACTTTCCCTCTCTCTAGACCAATCCGAAATGTGTCCAACCCCTTTCTCAAAGGTTTCACTCGCTAGTTATAGAGGATTACAATAGTGCCATACAACTAATACAAATGAATTACTTTCTGACATTAACTTGTCTTCACTCGCCGACAGAGTATGTCGCCGAGGTAATATCACTCCTGGCGGGTAAGTCTTCCTGAGGATAAGGATTGCTGACGAGGTTTCCACTGAGTCAACAAGTCAACTCTGACAATCTATCCGTTCTGACGAGTAGTAAATGCTCAACTACTTCTCACCTACTTATCACCTTCCCCCGATATGCCATTCTCGCTCTACTAATGCAGTTTATCCCGCCGGCTCCTTCTTCTTATCTCGCTGCTGTACCCAAGTATTAGATGCTTCGCCCACAGTTTTCATTGTAAGTTCCATGCTTCTCTTGGAGATCTTTTTGATACGTTTCCGCCCTTAGAATGCTATTATTGTGCAAAGGCATTTTCTACCCTTACAACTGCAAAGTTGGAAAACTAACACCATGTCTTATGCAGCTAAGTCTACTCTAATTCTAGCATCCACTTCAACTGTTTCGCTTACCAAATGAACTGATCTCGCATACCAGTTGAAATCATTGAAAAGCTGATAACTTTACAAATGATGTTCTTTTAGGGTAAGAATGATCCTATACACAGAGGTGTATTTCTTAAAGCCTGGTGTGCTATTTGTAAGCCTAAGGAGATGGGAGGTATGGGCTTCCTTGATCTTAGATCCTTTAATATGGCCATGCTAGCTAAAGTCAGCTGGAGATTGATGGATGAGCATGATTCTCTGCTGGCAAAGGTAATAAAAAACAAATATTATCCTAATCAAAGTTTGTTGAACACGACAAAGGAATGCCCAGAATCGGCATCATGGGTGTGGAAGAATATCAACAAGGAAGTACCAAAAATCAGACAGAACTCCAGTTGGAAAGTTGGTAATGGAAGAAGAATAAGGATTTGGGAGGACAAGTGTGTACCAAACCAAGAAGGGATTATAACGCCAAAAAGCATTTCAAGCTTAGATTTCACCTTTGTGTATGAGTTGATGAAGAGGTACGGTGAGATGGGATGATAGCAAACTCGAAGTTTTTTTTGCTGAAGTAACATCAGAAAATGTAAAAGATATAACCATAAATAGTGATGAGGAAGATCCTCTTAGGTGGTCACTAGAGCCAAATATGCAGTTCACAACCAAATCTTTGTACAAGCAGATTGTGTCGAAAGGGCATATGGAGAGCAAGAACAATAACAAGGTTATGTGGAGGAAAATATGGAAGATGTGAACTATTCCGAGAGTCAAAACTTTCATATTGAAGTGTGTTCATGCTATACTCCCTCTCAATGAAAGGATAACACAGGTTTTGCCTTACATCAACAACATTTTCCCCATGTGTGGGAAGAGGGAAGAAACTCTAACTCATACTTTTATGCAATGTGAATTTACTTTGAAAGTCTTCTCATGCATTGGTCTTAACATTAGGTTTGTTTTGAATAACCATGTGGATTTCAATGACAGTTTCATAATTGGTTCAACAAGAACGACACTAAGACTACTGGTATTCTAAACTGGCCTGAAATCATGGCAACATTCATGTGGGGAGTTTTGAAGTCTAGATGTGACTTGGCTTTTAGGAAAATAAAACTGAATGTTCTGAACACTAAGTTTAGCATAACATCTATAAATAGGGATAATGCTAAGAGTAATAACACTTTGACCAGTCATGAGGATATCACAATTGTAAAATCGAATGTCAGAAGTTACCCTAGTCTTCTAACACTCAAGATAAATGTGGGAGTTGTGTGAGACATCAGAAGTCACAATTCAGGAAATTGCTCTAACAATCTCTGATAATGTAGGAAATTTCGAGGGAGCAAGAAGCTTTTACTCAGAAGGAACCAGTCGTCCAGAAGTAGAGGACAAAGCAGCTTCAGCTACGATCAAATGGACACAAGATTTGAAGTTACAAATGGTGCAAATCGAAGGTGACAGTTTGACAGTGCTTGAAGCTACTAGGAAGCATATCAACAACCACTCAAAACATTCTCAAATGTTACACGAAGGCAACAGTTTACATTTCCGTCTTTGCATGAGAGGGATCAAAACTCTCACTATCATCCCAGTTTCTGTTAATTCTGTAGCTTGCAAGCTTGCAGCTGTTTGTTTAAGCACCAAAACTGCTAGGCAGTGGCAATGGAAACTCTTTTATAGCTACACTGAACATGTTATCAGATCGTAATGATCTCATGAACTCTATTATATAACGTCAGGGTCTTCCCTGTTTTCTTATTAAAAAAAAGAAGCTTATGTTTAGTACAAGTAGTTCACAGTGCACAAACTTTGAGGTTTTATTTTAAGTGCAATCACACATGACGTTGGCATTTGGCAATTCAGTACTAAACATTGTTGTACCCCTTTTCTACCTTGCTTTTTGTTGTTTAATATATCTTCTCTTCTTCTATTGCAGTAGGGATCAAGGAAAAGTTTGGAATCCTTATTGACCGTCCCACACTCCCACTAATGAGATCGATGCTAAAAGTGAGTGGTGCTGTAGTGTTGATGATGCAGATGAGAAAAAAGAGCAAACTTAGATGTCACTCAAGAGTCAAGAGCAGTAAGGTATTAAATGGTTTTCTTAATAGTAGTGCAAGAAGGGAGGGGACATGCAACTTTTTAGTTGAGCAGCAAGCCAGCAACCATTGCTTCTTGTTTGAGTTTAAGTCATGAGATGGATCTATGATAAAAATAGTAGTACCACTGAGAAAAGAATTGAAATCTAATGGACTATCTTAAAATAGAAGGAAAACTGCCACTTTCTGTAAGAATATGAAATCCAAACCATGTGAAGCTGACACCATATCTCCCCCCTCCCACTCCGAATTCAGTGCAACTCTATGTACTTTGTGCACTCGAAAATGATTTATCCCCCACGGGCTCAACCCGTGGGATCCCGAAAGAGACATAGAGGGGAGCTCCACCAACCCGCATAAGCCCAACCCCCTGCTTTCCTGGGTGGTGGGTTGATGGGGCCCCCTCTATGTCTCTTTCGGGATTCCCCACGGGTTGAGCCCGTGGGGAGTATATCACGACTGTTGTGCACTCCACTGCGCAAACAACATTTATGCCTTATTTCTGAAAGACAATTTGTGGTTTTGATTAGAGAATGAGAGGAGACTTTTAGTCTAATCATGCACACCACTAAACTCGATGTACATTGGATCCCCATTGCAAACTTCTTTTCATTGCTCTATCCGAAAATTTTCCTCCACCTCCATAACATGTCTGATAGAGTATTAGGAGAAGCTGGGGCTCATGGAGCTCAGCTGCAAGGTTCGATGGTAATTGAATCTCTCGGTAGGCTTGAGGCGTTACTTACAGTACTAGTTGAATCTCAAGCTAAACTCGCAGTGGCACAAGAGAAAACACAACAACAACTGATAGAGCTTTTGCTGCAAAAGTGATAAAGAAGAAGAACATAAAGTTGTCCGGAACCAATTTTATTGAGAAAACCAACATTTAGTAGTATTGTTGGTGGAAAAACCATTGTTGTTGCTAAGATGGGAAAGGTGTGTTAGAGAGGGATAAATGATACTTGTGTACCGGTAATCTAAAGCTAGTGGAAGGAGTTAAATGAGAATGGACCACAATGCCAAATGGTGCAGAAGGTTGTGAATCTTGTGAAATATAATGTCTAAAAGTGATGACGATGATGCCTAGTTAGTTAGTACTCCCTCCGTCCCTCTAAAATACGCGGAGAAGTACAATTCTCGTAGAATAAAAAAAAAATTATTTTCATAAATTGTCATGTTTTTTCCTGTCTTTACCCTATTTAGAGGGACAACAAAAAGTCAATTCTCCGCCTATTTTAGAGGGACGAAGGAAGTACTATAGTAGTAGTTCCTAACTAAATATATCAGGGAAATTTATTAGAAAGGAAAACATTAATTGTAACCGATTTGTTTAATTCCAATACTTGAAGTTCATCCATTTCGATTATGAAGAAAGTTAAGGTTCATCCACAAAGTTGCTAACCTTACTTGTGGTTGATATTAAAAAGCAAAATTTACAGTGGAAAGCCGATGTCACTGCAGTTCAACAGTAAAATCATTAAATGATAATGCCAGTGGTCTGAGTTCGAAACTCGTGACACTTTTCTAAGAAAAAAAATGAGAAAAAAAGTTAGATTTCAAGTTATGCGGGACATCTCATCAAGATTCTCCGATCTCGATCTATGGCTTAGACACGTGTTTTTTTTTTTTTTTTTTTTTTTTTTTTTTTTTTTTTTTTCTGAATTTGCAAAGTTATATTAAAGTTGGACCGAAGCCCACTACCTACAAGTCCAGGTAGTTAGGCAAAGAAATAAAGAAAAATCTAATCCTATCCCAATGCAGACGAGTTTCGAACTCAGGTCGCTGGTGTCATCACCCAACGACTTTACCACTGTACTTCAGTGTGCCTTTTAATTTCAGCAGGACGAAACTTTGCGGGGAAACTTACCGAATAGCTGAGTTGAACAGAACCAAAAATATCTAACCCAAAAAAATCCAAGTAAGTAATAATCCTGAGCTGAACCTCCATAGACAGGATGGAATTATGCAGAACAAAACCATGAGTAGCAAACACCAAAGAAAAAAACACGAAAAGAAAAACACATATCATTAGGTTGGGATTTGATCTGATGGGATATGGAGCCCTCTATCGAACAAAATAATTGCAACACCTCTGAGCCTCATGTTCGAACCCATTAGGGCACTCATGAGGAGGTTCGGACACTGCAACTATCGAAGGGTACCCTACATCCTCCTCTACTTGTCGCAAGCAAACAAATACACTTGAAAATGTAGTGTGACCTGCCAAAGTAATTCGACTTCAATGGGACTAGACTACTACCTACATTTTGACAATTTCCAACCAGCAAAGAAAATGACACCATTCGGGCTGGAACCAATGTTGGGCTTAAATTTTAATGGGCTGTATGCTCTCTCAATGAGCAATTGTGTCATTGGTATTTGGTAGATTCCATCAATGTGCATTTTCTATTTTATTTGTCTAAGAAGCGATGTTACAGAATCTCAAATTTTGCATTCTTCGAATTTTGAATCTGATTTTTGATTGCTTGGTTCGGTAACTCGTCTGCCGTTTGGTTTGCCTCTCTGTAAGCATGGGTGTTTTGATGTTCGGAATTTATTGTAGAATTCCGGTGATCTCCTACATCATACCCAGACCCTGTCCATCAATGTGCATGACATGACTAATATGATTCAAGGGGATATTACAAGGGGGTCATACTTTATCAACCCGATTTACAAAATGATCCCAGTGTTACAAGCTTTTTACAAAATAGTCATACAGCCGTTAACTTAGCCGTTATGACAGGTTTCAGAGTTAAGTCAGGTGGGGAAAGGTCATTGTTGCCCCAAATAATTGTAAATTCGACAAAAATAACCTTGAGTTAACTGACGTATGTGACACATGTGTGAACTTTATATCTCGAGGCAAATCAAACGGCTGGGTGGAAACCCTATGGATTAAAACCATCGACTTCTCCTCCCTCTCCTTTGCATATTCTTCTTCCTTTTTTTTCTCTCTGCCGATAAAAATGGCGACTGCATGAGGAGGGTTAGATTTGAAAGTGAGATCGACTACTACCTAAGGTTACACCGTGAAATCAGGGAAGGGTTTGTGCTTTTAGCTACAATAGAGAAGAAGCTCCTTGGTTTGTGAATCGTTTTTTTTTTTTAAAAAAATGAATGAAGAGAATAGCCATTGACAGAGATAGAAGCTTGTAATACTAACCAAAACCATGTGTACAATCATAAAATGGTGCGTATTTCAATTTTGTATACTTAATTCCAATTTTGAGAATAATTTTCCAAACCCTAGTTTTACAAATTTTGGGGTTTTTTTACAGAAACCCTAATTTCATTTTTAATTACTGTTTTGTATGTGAATTGAAGCTGTTAATGTATGTGATTTAAGTATTCTAAGTAATTGTGGTGTATATCCCACTGTTAATGGTGTATTAAAATTGAGGTTGATTTGATTTTATATTGATTTCAATTAGGGTGTAATTATGTATGATTTTTTTTTTTGTGGATGATAGCTACTGGTGTTGAAGAACAGGCCGTCCGGTTTCAGATTCAGACAGACGGTTCAGATTCAGGTGGAAGGTGTTTCGGTTCTGGGTTCGGGTTCGGGTGGAAAGGGTTTCGGCTCTGGGTGCGGGTTCAGACAGGGTTCAGGGTTCAGGCTGGGTTCAGTTCAGTGTTTCAGGGTTCAGTTCAGGGTTAAGGGTCAGGGTTCAGGGGTTTCTGATCAGGGTTCAGGGTTTCATTCAGTGACGGAGCCAGGATTTTTGGTTGGGTGGTGCTTTGTGAAAATATATTTTGTTTAATCTTAACTAGTCTTGCTCCTTTGGTACTTCAATCATACGTAGAAACATGGCGATATCTTTTGTAATCTACTTACAAAGGTGATAGCGAGGGAGTTGGGTCATAAAATTTTTGTAACAAATGTAGTTGTTGCAATTGGGCTAGTCTTTTTTTTTTCTTTTTAACATTTCTAGAGTCTAGTAAGTTAGCTAATGGTCTTAAATATATCAAAAGTTAACATTTAATTTTCGGCAACACAAATAATGTGACCAAAGAGTTTACTTACATTAAGTGTTACAAATTTACTGTTAAGTAACAAAAAAAAAGAAATTTGAGTGGTGCCATGGAACCACCCAACCCACATGTAGCTCCGTCCCTGGTTTCATTAACTGTGGTTGAGTTAAAATAATCACTGTTTTTTTCAAAATAGTTAACTCGGATGGATTGTGATGGTTTTGTAAACGTTAATTTAAAGTATGATCATTTTGTAAACGTGTTTCAAAAAGTATGACCAAAATGTTATTGTCCCATTCAATTACGTGCCAATTCCCAAAAAAACATCTCGATATGGTTATGTCTTCATACACATGATTTGAGTTCGAAATCCTTCGACACTCAAAATTCCAACTAAACTAATTAAAGGTAAATTCTGTGAACTATTAAAACATGTACGAATGACACACAACGTGCATGGATAATCTTTTAGACATGGTAATATATACTCAAAGTTCAGAAAGAAAAGATAAAAAATTGTTTTGTAATTAAGGTAATAAAAGATTAAAAATTACCTTAAAAAGTAATTAACAAATTAACCTTTGGTGATTAGCAGAAATTACCGTTTTGACTGCTGTGATTCTATGTATCACTCTTCTAAAGATGCACAGGTAGGACACCTAGTTAACCCATTCTCATTGCAACTCAAACAAGTTTTAAACCCTCCACCCTTTTCAAGATAGATCTTACGGCTACCATTACATTGATCACACAGGTGAAACCGATACCCACCACAGTCTTCACATACACCCGGTTCCACCTTAGGAAAACCTTCAATCAATTTCTTTAATTCTCCTGTTTCATGCAGTTGTCTGATTTCTTTAGCACCACCATAATATCTGCCTCCAATGAATACCCTAGGCAATGTCACTTGTACCTTAGATCCTAATATCTCTTGCAATTCTTCTAAGAAACCAGAATCCATGGACAAGTCTCGTTCGTCCACGAAAACACGAAATCCACGTAGGATCGAACGAACGGTACGACAATCTTCGAACGTCTTACGAACTACACGTAAACTTGTGAAATAGACGACTATACGTTTCTCCGAACCGGGGAGTGATATATTTAAGGGTTCTATGAATGGAGAATTTGGTTGCTGTGAAAATGAGTTCCATGAATTCCAACTACGTAATACGGATGTTGCGATACGAACACGGTGGAATATTTTCTTCGGGTCTTTCGGCTTGTTTCCTTGTGACGATGGTTCTTCTTCTTTACATAGATTTTGTATGTCTTTGAATGATGAACATAAGAAGTCTGGTGAGGAATTGTGAATTCTTGTTGGGTTTTTCTTCCATGGTGTCCACATTATCATGAAAGAAATTGCAAATGTGCTTGGAATTTCGGTTGGATTGCAGAGAAGAGAATTGGAAAGAGAGAGAGAGAGAAATGAGAGTTGGGAAATTTGGTTGTTGAGTTAGTTAAAAATGGGGTTGTTTATTTAGTAAAGATTCGTTGACTTGGTCAAACCAAGTCGCACCTTTTTCTCTTTGTTTTAATGTGCTGTTTCTGGGGCTGCAGAATTCCCTTGAAACTTCAGTAATAAGACGTAATAGGATTATCCACAGAAAAAGTAGAAAATTTCATATCCAACTTTTACTAATTTGTTCTTGGTACAAACTACAGCCTAGATAAGTTTAGTGGATTAATGCAGCTCCAAGGGATGTTCTACAAGCCGCAAGAAAACAAAGCCCAAAAGACACATATTCGTTGAAGCCCAAAAAAGCCCATACATTGAAATCAACTCACGTTACACTAAGACCAGAACGACTGGATTAATCTTTTTACTCGTTTTACTGCATTCTCTTTTACCATGCCATTTTTCACCTGTTTGTTGTCTTCGTCAAATGTGGGATGTGTATATACATGTTCCTTAAAAAGGCTACCACGATACGTGGATCGAACCATTTCGACGAACAATGGTAACTGCAACCAGGCAAACAAGAGCAGGGGGCAACAACTGAACAACGCTATTGGTATAGGTGCACGTTCAAATCTCTCCCCCACCACAATGTACAGCGACGCACCAAAAGCCACCAGTATCGCCGCCATAGATATAAATAGAGTCGTAAGACCTATGATCAATTTTTGTGGCAAGGACTTGAGAAAATCCAATTCTGCATACCTTGAAGTGTATATGGCCAAGAACATTAATACGGATGTGATGGAAGAGAATAGAGATACGGCGTCAGCTACTGCAAACACTGCGAATGAGGATTCTCCTAAGAAAACTGGAGTGCCGTTCTTTGTGCTGGTACTGTCACTAATGTTACCTCCAGGAACAGTAAAAGCCGCTGCAAATGCTACCGTAGCAATGAGGGCGGCTACTACCATGCACGATCCGGATGTATCCTTCATCCACGCCTCGCCTTTCTCCCGTAGTTCCTTGTGTTCCTCTGTGAATATAGATTGAGCTGTATCTCCATTTTTGTTTCTCTTCAGCCTATCGTTTTCTGACATGATACTCTCCACCCCCTTAAACCACTGCAACTCACGTTGCATCTGGAGAGCTACGCCTGAGACCAGATTGAGTTGAGAGGAAGGCGCTAACTTGGCAACGTAATGCAAGATGGTGTTATTGTCTTTGTCTGTTATAGAAACAAGATCGGCCTTATTGTCATACCATATGGAATATATTTTTTTAAATACAAAACAACCCTTGATTAGTAGAGATTAATGATATGATTAGATGTTAACTAAATTTGATTAACAAAAATTAATGATATGATTAATTCATCACCATCATCTTCATCAATACTCTATCTCCATTATCAAAAATTAATGATATGAGGTAGTGACTTTGTCATCATATCAGAACCATTGTCGTCTGTACGGATCTTCTCAATATACAAGACCTTCTCTTCAAGAACTTCTTGTATCCATTGGTACCTAATGTTGATGTGCTTCGACTTCGAGTGAAAACTCGAATTCTTGCTGAGATGAATGGCACTCTGGCTGTCACAGTAAACAATGAACTTCGGTTGATTCATACCGATTTCTCTAACAAACCTCTTCATCCATATCATCTCTTTGCAACTCTCCGTAGCGGCTATATACTCTGCCTCTGTAGTAGATAACGCCACACATCTTTGCAATTTTGACTGCCAAGACACGGCTCCCCCTGCATAGGTAAATAAGTAACCCGATGTAGACTTCAAAGTGTCTTGAGCACCTGCCAAATCAGAATCTGTGTAACCCACTAACTCTGGCTTATCGCCACCATAGCACAAACACATATTAGAAGTACCCCTTAGATACCGTAGTATCCATTTCACTGCTTCCCAATGCTCCATACCTGGATTTGCCAGAAATCTACTTACCACACCAACTGCATAAGCTATATCCGGCCTTGTACACACCATGGCATACATCAAACTACCAACTGCGGACGCATAAGGAATTTCCTCCATCTTTCGTTTCTCAACATCATTCACAGGACATTGATCACGAGATAACTTGAAATGGTTTGCAAGTGGACAACTCACCGGCTCAGCCTTGTCCATGTTAAACCTTTGCAACACCTTTTCAATGTAGCCTTCTTGTGATAACCAAAGCTTCCTTGCCTTCCTATCACGAGAGATTTGCATACCAAGAATACGCTTTGCTGGACCCAAGTCTTTCATAGCAAAAGACTTGTTCAAGTCTGACTTCAACCTGTCAATCTTGTTCTTATCTTTTCCAACAATTAGCATATCATCAACATAGAGCAAAAGAATAAGAAAATCACCATCTGCAAATTTCTGAATGAATACACAATGATCTGAAGCTGTCCTCTTGTACCCATGTTCCTTCATGAACGATTCAAACTTCTTGTACCATCTTCTAGGAGCTTGCTTCAACCCATATAAACTCTTCTTCAGCTTGCATACTAAGTGTTCCTTGCCCTTGACTTCAAAACCTTCGGGTTGTTCCATATACACATCTTCTTCAAGATCACCATGAATAAATGCCGTCTTCACATCTAGTTGTTCAATTTCATAGTCCATACTAGCTGCTAATGCCAACACCACCCGAATAGAAGGAAACCTCACCACTGGTGAGAAAATCTCATCGAAGTCAACACCTTTTCTCTGCCCATTACCCTTCACAACTAAGCGTGCCTTGAACCTTGGTTGTGAGCTATTCTCTTCAAACTTCTTTCTGTAGACCCATTTGTTCTTCAGAACTTTCTTTCCCTTTGGCCTCTCGACATACTCATAAGTGTCATTCTCGTCTAAAGAAGTCACTTCTTCTCGCATGGATATCTGCCACTTCTCACTGTCTGGTACACTAAGAGCCTCTGCATAAGACTCAGGTTCACCTGCATCTGTGAGTAATACATACTCATGTGGTTTGTACCTTGTTGATGGCGCTCTGGGTCTGCTGGATCTTCTAACTTCAGCAGTTGGAACTTGTTGCACTTCCTGCTCACCAATATCACCCACTGGAACGTCTTCCTGAGCTTCATCTTCCTGAATATGCTCTTCTTCTGCATTACCATCAACACCCACATCTTCAGCTTGTTCCGGAGTAAGAACAACTGGATTTGGATCCAACCTCATATCTAATTGAAGCTTTGGCTCGTCATTCTTCTCAAAGTCTTCAATAGTCTGATCTTCAAGAAATACTACATCTCTGCTTCTGATGAGCTTCTTGTCAACTGGATCCCACAACCTGTACCCAAACTTCTCATTCCCATAGCCTAGGAATATACACTGCTTCGCTTTGTCATCAAGCTTTGATCTCTGATCCTTTGATAACTGAAAATTTTATTGAGAAAACTTACTACCGCATAATATCCTTTTCCCCTAATTCTGATAATCAGGGGAAGAAGTTACTAGTTTGCTCAAAATTTAAATGCTCCCTATGACAACGTTTCGAGATGAAATCTGTAAATGAATTTCCATCTCTCCTAACAAAAGAAATTGAACAAGAAACGAAAGAGAAACCTGGCATAGCAAATTGGAAGTTCATCCATTTGCCTAAATTATTTCCAATTTTCTTTTTTGTTTTGAAGGGCTTAACTTTTTTCTTTCGCACAATGATTTTTTTTAATTTTTTTTCTTGAAAGAGGTGATATTTTATTTAGTAAGGGGAATGTTTTACACATCTTCGACATTCAGTGGATACTGTCACCAAACATGTCGTTTTGTAACCAGATACAAAGTATATGTAATCACGCATAACACTAGTGATGGTGGTGGAGGTGGCGGAGTTGGTGGTGGCGGTGACAATGGTGTTTGTGGTGGCAGTGGTGACAATGGTGTTGGTGGTGGCGGAGGTAGTCGGATCACAATGGTGTTGGTAGTGGATGTGGTGGTGCCGCTTGTGTAGCTAAAGTCCTTATTCATTTCAGCTCTTTAGGTAGCTTAGCTACTTGCGGGATTCAGGTATTACAACACTCCAACTAAAGTGTAGACCGGAAAATTAGCCTGGCAAATTTGGGGGCGAGCCCATATTTAATGGGGGCGAGCACTACTTCAATTGTCCCACCCCAGTTTATAAGGGGTGCTAAAATTGTGTGCAAATACTAAAATGTCCCTACACTAATCTTACTACTAATTTAACTACATAACTAATCAAAAAACACCCAAAAAAAATCATTATCAACAAACACTCTTCTTCTCTCTACTTCATTTTTTTCATCTCTAAAATCCAAAAAAATTAAACTTTAACAACTTCAAAATTCGGAACACTAATTTTACTACTAATCTTACTACAAAACTAATAAAAAACACTCAAACAAAAACCATCTTCTCTATATCATTTGTGACCCTATTTTGGATTCGCCTTCGCCCCCATTAAATATGGGCTCGCCCCCAAATTAATGAGGAAAATTAGAAGTAGGAATAAATTCAAAAATATTTGTACCTAAAGCCCATAAAATTAACGGGGCTTTAACATCCAATGTGATAACATGACTTATAAACCTGAATTTTTTTTTTTTTTGGGGGGGGGAGGCGGGGGTTGTGGTGATTTAATGGGAACCGTGGTCCTCCAAAAATCATCGCAGTAAAAAGCAATACCCATAACGATTTCACTAAGTCGTCATAGTTCAAAGCAAAAACCCTGACGATTTTTAGAGGATCACAACTTCCATTAAATCACCACAACCTCCAAAATAAAAACCTTATAAAGTGCAATGGCCAATGATGATCAATGAAAAGCCTAAAAATGTTTTATCCAGATTTTTAGTTATAGTTCATGCCATCACCAATCTTAATTTATATTTTAAATTGTGTTCAAAGTAGAATCCGTGAGAAATACAGCAACATTGGGGCGGTGGCGCAGTTGGCTAGCGCGTAGGTCTCATAGCTATATAGAGTGATCCTGAGGTCGAGAGTTCGATCCTCTCTCTCCCCAATTTACCTTTTTTTTCCCTCGGGAAACTGTAACTACCAAGCCTGTCAGCAGCTGTGTAGTGCCATAGTCTTTTGAGTACAGAAGTTGAGCATACTTAACCAGGATCCAAATTTGTCAAACTTTCAAGTGTTTGTTGATTTAAACAATGCTATGTAGAAACATTTGATAGCATAGAACAAAAAAAAAACAACTGAACATTGAAACAGATCCACCTCCAGAAATGAAGTTTGTGCTTAAAATTGAACCCTGTTTTTGGCCATACCCAAAAATTCATTTGCCTCCCCACATTTCCAAAATAGGGTCACCCGGGCATAATCTGGCTATCCCTTAGTAAAAAATATTTTTTAAAATGCTAATCTACCCTTTGACTGATTAAGGCTTAATTTATGATTAGCACTAATAATAGTAACTAGTAGAAATAATTAGGTTCAACTAAATCTTAACTAAAAAATCTGGTTTTTAGTTTTGAGTTTTGGGTTATGGTGGTATTGAGTAGAAGAGAAAAAACTTGGGTTTTGGGCGATTTGAAGACCAAAATCGACAGTATTAGGTTGTTGGGTGTGTTTCCATCTTGTATACCTTCCCCATCATGATTAATCTTGTTTGTGTAGGTTGAATCCAACAAATAGAACAAAAAATCACCATTTTTCCTTCGATTTTCGAAACCAGAAGAAGTTTCGGCCCAGAAAAACTCCAAAACCAGAAAGCCTAAACTGACCACTCAAGAACATCTCGGCTCACTCGAGTAATCTTCTAACCACGCCGAAACTAGTTAGCCATGTTGGCAAGTGGTCGACCACCCACTAGTTTCGGTTCAGAGTTTTAAATTTCGATTCAGTCGAAACTTGTCTAACAAATGGTCAGTTTGGCCTGTTGTTTCGGCCCAGAGGTTGAAATTATCGTGTGAGCCGAGACAGTTTCGGCCCAGATTTTTACTATTTCTTCATAGCCGAAACATGCATTAAACCTTGAAAAGAGGAAAAAGAAGAAGAGAAAAAGCAGCCGACATGTAAGCCCCACATGTCGGTGACGCAGCGTGCAGCAGCGTGAGAGGAAGAGAAGGAAAGAGGAAGATAGCCACGTGCAGAGAAGGAAAGGAAAGAGGAAAGTAAAGAGAAGGAAAGGAAAGAGGACTGCACGTGGGGCCTACTGTCGGTGGGATTATTCCCCTTTGATGCGTAACATAGCATCAAACTTGATGAACCACACATTATGATGCTTCCACGTATACCCAATTTTCTGTGGACCGTTGATCCTTTCTGAACCACTCTATTAAGTTGCGTCGTTCTACACCGGAGAAAAAAATTCTATTACTTATCTATTTTATTCCGAATCACTTAAAAAAATATAATAAAATAGAAAAAGTTACCTTAAAATCAAGAGAAGAACATCAGTCTCGGCTCAAAAATATTACAAATTTTTCTGAGCCGAGATGTTCTTCAGTTGCAGAGAAGAACATCAGTCTCGGCTCAGAAAAATTCAAAAAAATTTCTGAGCCGAAACAGGTTCGGCTCTAGATCTAGAATACTTTTGTGAGCCGAAACTCGTGTTGTGTTCGAAAAACAAAGAGGAAGTCATCGATTCTAGGGGTTTCTAACAATCAAATTCACAAAAATACTAGGGATATCTGTGAAATACCTTCCTAGACGCATTTCAAGTTGTTTTTGTTGAGATTCAATTCCATTAGGGGGATTAATTCTTTCGATTGAGGTACATAGTTTTCAACTTCAAAATGTGGATTTCTACTCATTTTTCTTGATTCTAATGTTTTGATTCGAATGTTGCTACTAGTTTTGATTATCGCTACTAGTTTTCATTTGTTTTAATTTGATTTTAGAGTTTATTGATTTTTGAGAAGTAGAGGAGGAGAGGAAGAGAAGAAGATGAAGAGAGAGATGGATTTTTTTTTAAAATGATTTGTATTTTTGAATTAGGTATATATAGGATAGTTTATGTTTTGGATTAAAATTAGGATTAGTGAAGGACAAATTGGTAATCTCACGTTTTTAGAGGGCAACCTAGACTTTTCTCGCTATTTTGTCTCTTGCTGGGAGGCAAATGAATTTTTCGGTATGGCCAAAATCACGGTTCTTAAAATTTGTCTACTTACCCTCATGACAATCTAGGTTTTCTCTTATAGCCTGTTTGGATACACATCCAGAAGTAACTTTTCGACATCTGGAAGCAATAAAGTCAGAAGTTAGTTTGGCAATTCAATTTTGAAATGACTTTTGGAAGCAGAAAAGTTAACTTTTTCTGAAGCAAAATCTTTTTGCTTCTGACTTCTGGAATTGACTTCTGCTTCTGCAGAAGCAGAAGTCAGAAGTGCTTCTGCATACAAACAGGATGACCAATACTTCAAGAATCAGTAGAAACCTCTGCACTCTCACCAACTATGTCAACAGCTTGCCCGACTCGTACATGTACCGACAAAGGCTTTTTGGTTCTTATCTAAAGTCATCATCAACATTCTTGAATTCATGGCCAGATAGCGAGATAATAAAGTACATAATGGTACTTCCCAGGAATAAAAGATTTTATGTGAAGACAGGTATGGAACAAAGCGCCGTACGTCATCCAGGGAGAGTAAGAACTGCTCAGAATGGTTCGTTAGAATCTTTCACTATAAGAGGCCTTGACTCGATCCGAGTCAGATACGGAATAAGATTGAGGTTTCGAGTCAGATCCTAACAAACATGATGCTACTCCACGGAAAGTTCACTGTATGAGTACCACTGTACCAGTCACACTTTCTTGCTACATATGATGGCGCTCAGAGTACGCCTCAGTGTTGCAATCTGGTTCTCCAATTGGTACACGACGAGTAAACGAACCGTAGACGTAGCAAAAAGTGGCAAGGATTTCAGATGTCTTCACGAAGGACTCAAGTGCAAAAGACTTTTATCAGTGTACTTATGCAATGGTCATTGGTTGGTACCAGATGAGCTGTCTGAATGGCTTTCATATGAAGATCTCCTTGAGCTGCGTTCTGGAGAAGATATGATACATCCAGCAACAGAGAGCAATGTTGGGAGATTGTTAGGGGCATTTCATGTGCCATTGTGAAATTTGCAGAGGAGGGATTTTAATTTAGCTTCAAAGTGCTATATTCGTGGGAATGACTTCTTCATCAGACCATGCATGATCGCTTACAGCAAGTGCAGTTTCAGTTTATTGCTCGGCCAGAAGAAGTTGACCAGCAAAGAAAAAGTGGTTGGCCAAATGATTTTAAAGCCATTGCATAGTAGGGGTATATATATCTCAAAGCTCTTTGCATTTTCTACATTCCTCTTTGAATTCCACTGCCTACAAGTCTAGATATGGCATCAAAGACGGAGAATTTAACTGTATCCGAGCATTCACTTGAGGTAGCGGGATATTTCAGATATAAAGATCACATCGAATAAACAGCCCTTATATAAAATCGATTTTAGTATAAGGATTTGACATACCTGACCAAGCAGAGCCGGTACATTCTTAGGATTTCCATCCAGTGCAATCTTAAATGTTGAAGATGCTTCTTCTGCATCACCCTTAGCCAGTAAAAGCTGACATGTCCACAACAAGTTAGTATTGCCCCTAATTTTGGGACTACGGTTCTTGTCACTGCTAACATATATATATACTTGTGAAACTGTTACAAAACCACTTGGTTTCATCTCTTCTTCCCTCCACTCAAAGCATTTAATTACGCAAACACACTGCTTCCCTGATCAAAGTAAAGAAGCTAACTGGAACATACAAACATATATCCAATGTTAAACATACAAACTTTTGCCAACCCAAAGCTTTAAGGATATCAAGAATGTCAGAAGCATCTCTTGGTAATGAATTTTAAGTAACCCTATACCTTTCCTTCTGAGTTTTGTACTGGAATGTATACACAAGCCATGATTTTGATCATGATTGTGAGAAATCTTATTCAATATAGGGTTTCGAATGAGAAGAAAAGAGAGCAAAGAAAATAAAAACCAAAACTAAGAACATAAACACCATTAACCAACAACCACAACTTCCTTCATTTAGATTAGATAACATTTTAAAAAGTTACTTAACATCTGAATAACATAATATATACTATCATCTTCAACATTTGTAAGGAAACATCAGAGTCATAGATGAAGGTCCAAGTCTAACTCCTCTTCTTCACTACTTTCACCAGCGTCTTGAATTAAGTCGCCCAGTGGCATCAGCCTTGCCACTGGATCGATGTTATCATAATTATTTTGTGCTCTTAATCTCCCTAACTCTAAATCTGCTTCTTCCCTTCGTCGCTGTTCGATAAGTAACATAAGTTGAACCTGGTATTCCCTTTCTCTAATACGTCTAATCCTTTCCCTTTCCTGACGATTCATATCTCTTTTTCGACGATTCTTAAACCACCACTTGATTGTTTTCTTTCCCATATTGTTTAACACTGGAATTGTCCGAATAAGTTCCCTCCGTCGCTCGGGTGATGGTCTAGGATTCCCTGAAACGATATGTCATTAATTAAACTACGACAAAGAGAATAATAACAAACACATAACAACGAATAAGTAAAGTATAATAGAGAGAATGATAACAAACACATAACAACGAATAAGTTGAAAAAAAAAAGAAGGAAATTGCATATACTTCTATATTCTGCTTCAAGGGCTTCTTTTTGCTCTTCTGTTTTGTAGACTCGTATTGCCATGGCTGCAAGCTCCACTCAAGAGAGAAAGTAAAAAAAAAAAATCGGCTGGTTGGTTTACGATGAAAATGTATTTAGTTTGAGTTCCTATACAACGTGTTATAATGATGAGTTGCTATATCATTGTATATATAATAGCATATGGTTTCATCACGTTTGTCTAACAAAAACGGCTGATGATGAAATCTTCGAGCTTCATTTCATCATCTAATCTAGTCTAATCTAGTCGTTACACTCGTTACATCTAACTTTGAACTTAATCTCTAGGACAGCTAGTATTTTTTCACCAATTTTTTTTTCTTCTTTTTCTCCTTTAGGAACAGAACAATGTTTTCCTAACCAAAAAATTACTAATAAATATGTTGTGTCGTGTGTCGGTACGGCTTGCCAAATTAGGAACATAACACTCTAACCTAAATCTTTTCGGGGAAAATATGGTTTAGTCCATTTGTATGTGGGACCATATCCATTTAGTCATTTGTACAGTTTCTACAATGTTTTTGGAAACAAGGTAGAAGATTTAGTCCTGAAGTTTATGCCGCCTGCTCAAAATGGAATGTATTAGGTGAGACTTGATAGCGGAGAGCCCTTATCTTGCATATATACATGGAAACTAAAGCATCGGGATATAGACCCACTCATATACTATTTAATACGCTACCAACCAAAAATCAGTGAGGTTGTGAAAGTTGACAATTAATGTGCAGAAGAAGACATTCACTCCCCTTGCAAAGCCAATAACAAAGACTGCCTGAAGGGACAATGCCATTTTGATGGGCTTGCATGTGTTGCTTACACATTTCAGCTATATTCAGCATCTACTCCCATGGAAAAAAAACTGTATGAATTTACAAAATGAATTTTCTAGTTTACCAATACCAACTAATTTAATGCCTTAATAGTCAGATGTGCAAACTGTAGTTAAATTAAGACCTGAAAGAGACTAATTTCTGAAAGCTAATTTCATAAAACGGACCAGTAACAAGAATGTCCTGTTTAAACATAAGATAAATCTTGTAAAGTTCAATTTTGCTTCTCTGTATTCTACTCTCTTAGAAAAATTCATCCTTGATGACTAGTGCAAGCTCTTTGCTAAGCCGCTGGCTGACTCAAGGAACATATGAATGTTTTTCATCTTCAGCACATTCCACTGCCACTGGGTAAACTCTAGGTTTCCAGCTGGGAATATACATATTACTGGCCCCTGATTCTGCATTGCCAGTTGCTCATCCGCTGCTGAATTTGACTACACTGAACTACGATATTAATCTGCCGGTTACCCACTATCAAAGTTTTCCTAACCATCTCTCGTCTTCTTCCTGTTTGGATGATAAAAGTTGCAATATGAACCAATGGTCCAATCTTATAAATTGACCATCAGGTAGACTGGAGATGGTGGTTTATCAGTTGACACTTAGATAGGGAAGTGAGTGATTAAGTGAGCGACATAGTTTCTTTATTGAAGTCCTGCTTGGTATCTTGGCAACCAGCGACGGAACCAGGATTTTATGTTTGGGGAGGCTAAAAAAAAATTACAAAGTATAGTATCAAGGTAAAAATAATGGCGGCCGTAGGCCGGCAAAAAAAATTTAACGTTTTTTTCCTACTATACGACAAAAATCAATAATACGTAAAATTAACTTGAGATAGAAAAGAAAACGGAAAAGATGAAGGAAAAAAGAAGGCTATAGTGGGTTTTGTGTTGAAACTTTGACATATTGTTAGAGAATTTTGGGCTGAAATACTAATTTTGGGTGGATTATCATAAAAGATTAGATTTTTTAAAGGGTCAAAATAAAATTATTTTAAGTTTTTGGTGGCTATTTTGAATTTTATCTAAGTTTGGGGTGGCTAAATATTTTTTTTTTGATATTTGGCTTGGTAAAATACATTTTCTCAGATTTTGGGGGAGGCTATAGCCACCCTAAGCCCTCCCCCAGTTCCGTCCCTGTTGGCAACTGCTTTGTAAGCCCAAAGATGGGCTAGCTTCCATTTGAATGTTCAGATACCAAACGTAGGGCTATAGTAAGAAAACGACTTAGATCATGGCTAATCCTCTTATATATTTATCAAAATGTTGCTACTTGGCTGGAATTTACTAAGGCTGCACAGGGGTATAAAATGAATGATTAACATGTTTAATGAGCGTCCCACTATGGAAACTGGCTAATTTTATTAAAATAATATTATATTATGATTGTTGGGTCCCATTAGATTTTATTTTATTAGGAGAGATAAATATAAGATATAAAATCTAAAAGGTAGGAAAGAAGTTAATAAATTAGGTAAAAAGAAGTTGTTTGTACCCTAGTATTTTGGAATCTTTTATTGGCTAAGTAGAGCAATAAAGGTCCCTAAAACTATGTTTTGGATGGCAGCCTTGATACAGGAGCCCGAACATTAAGATATGTGACTGGTGGAGGCATGTACACATGGGCAGAGGTCCGGCGCCGTCAGTGGTCCGACGACCGGCAGAGGTCCGGCGACCGGCAGAAGTCCGGCGACCGGCAGTGGTCCGGCAACTGCCGGCGACATCGGCCGGCGGTCACGGCCGGGGACTGTTGTCTTCTCTGCCAAATTATTTTGGTCCCGGTCCATCTGGCCCAAGTCAATTTAGCCCGAGTCCGTTTGGCCCAGTCCATTTCGCCTAAGTCTATTTTGCCCAGTCTGTCTGGCCCAATTCGTTTCTATGTTCCGTTTTGTGCTTTTTGGACATTGTTTGCAGGCACACTTCCAGCCCATTAGCGTGGCCCAGCTCCAGTGGGTTCGTGGGTACACCTTTGATTACTCTGGAACATTCCAGAAACCCTTGTAGGTCGAGAAAGCTGCCTTTTAGGAGAAGACTCAGGAAGTTTCTGGAAGACTTGTAGTCCAAGTAATTACAGGTAATCCTAATCTCGAATTTAGGGTTTGACTGGATAATCAACCATATAAATAGAGGGGTCTGGATCACCAAAAGGTACGCAACTTTTCCCACACAAATATACATGTGCAAAACACCTACTGACTTTGGCATCGGAGGGTTTTCTGCAGGTACCCCCCCCCCTCTCTCTCTCTCTCAATCCAGTTCCTGTGAAGATCGAAGACTGCAATCCAAAGATCCAGATTTGCGTTTTCTGCGTTCTACATCAACAGATATTGTGTTTGTGCTTGAATTTTATATTCGGGTACAATCAGAAGTATTGACCGAGAGAATTACTCTCGACATAGAGAGAAAATATTGATCCTAGTGACCACTAGTTTGTAATACTGACCCGTCAAACAGGGAGAAAATTTTTGATGGGGGCGAAATTTGATGGGGGCGTGAGGGACACATAGGAATTTCGCCCCCATCAAAAATAAACCCAAATACAAAATTAACAAATCCACATAACATCAAAGCTGATGATACCCTTAGTACCAATGAAGCAAATCTAGCAGAAGAAGACTTACAAGAAGATGGGTATTAAAGAATGTCGTCCCTATTTACCACCCACACTCTCAATATTTCCCACACTTTGATAAAAGTAATCATTTTTCAATTATAATTTTTCTTATTTACCACCTACCAAAGTCAAATAGGATTTGACTTGACTACCGCTCTTATTATTTGTCTTCTTCTTCTTCCCCGATGAATCTTCTACTTTCTTTAAAACCATTAAAATGCCATTATAATTGAAAATCATTTGAATCTTCTATAGTGATTAACTTTTAGTTCGTAGTCGTATGAAAGAGCAAAATATCGTATCAGTCATTTGATTTCAAGGACCACAACCATGGTCGTTCAATTTTGAACGACCAGTTCTTACATTCATAAATTAAAATCAACTTTTGAAATCAGTCGACCCTATGTAGGCGACCAGTTCATCTAAAAATCAAGAATTTGAATGAATACAAATAAGAAGCACGTGATTGAAGGTTATGAAGGACGGTAAAATGGAGAAGGAAGAGGAGGGCCGATCAAGATAGACATCAGAAGAAGAGAAATCAGGAAGATAATTAGTGTTTTCTGGTTAGGTTTTTAAGGGTTTTGTCTTTTAATGTAGTGGGTGGAATTATTTTGAGGTGGAAAGAAAAGTCCAGGGGTGGCAAATAAGAGTTTTCGAATATTTTTAGAGGTGGTAATTAGGAAAATCATAGGTGGGATTTTAAGAGGTAGAATCTAGTGAATAGTCCACTATTCACTATCTAGTTTAGCCGCTAGTCCTATTCGAAAACCCGTTTAGTGTTTAGTCCAAAACAAAGAAGAAAACCGGCGGTTTATGTGTGTGAAGGTTAAAACAATTTTTCTAAATCCCCGAATTACCCTCTTCTTCATATTCACGAGAGAGAGACAAAGAAAGAGAGTAAAACCGAGTGAAAGAAGAAGGAAGAAAACCTAATAATGGTATAGAAAGATAGCAAAGAAGAAGAACAATTGAGATTTTGTCATGATCTTCTTGTTTTCACTTAGTACATATCATATGTACTGTTAGAAATCTGACTTGGGATATTCTTC
>JAJJMA010111395.1:133870-153074 GCA_023529015.1 Papaver nudicaule | reverse complement strand
TGAAGGTTAAGAACTGAATTATATTTGTGCGAATTCGACACGCATCAGCGAGTAATGGTGGACAATATTAATTTGGTGTCGTTATGGCACGGGATGTGTTTCATCGTTCTTAGCACGATTGATAAATACGGGTACCAAATATTCTGCGCTGATACCAGATTATATAGGAAAAAAAATTATCATGACAGTTGGATCACCCAAATGGTACCTCTGCTATCTTGGGTACCCGCCCGTATAAACCACAGTCCTTAATGTCAAAATAAAATCAATTGCAACTCAAAAGAAAATATACAGTAAAAAAGAAAAATTTAATGAAATAAACTAATTGTCACTTTATATTGACGACGTCAAAATGGGTACTAGCGTACCTGTGTGTTTTTTTCGAAGAAAAAAAGGCAACTGAAGTTATGCTCATCAGATTAATAAGGTACAATATGTTTTTCTCTAAAACGTAGAAGGTTCTGCAGGATCAAACGACACAGCTGGATTCATGGCTCCAGAACAAAAATCTAAAAAAATAGTTAAGGAATCGTTAGAAAACCTGGGAAAATCGGAGATTCAAGTAATTGTGTTCATTCTTATTTCGTTTGAAACACACTGTCAAAGTAGAGTGTCATACAACACGTAACATATAAATTAACTCCAGGATGGCCGCATATTCACCACATTCGCGAAAATCGAAGGTTTTGGAGACCAATGGGAGTGCAAGTCATGCTCATCATGCAATGCAGAATTCATAGGAGATCACAAAATAAAATCGAAGTGTAAAGCATGCAAACGACTCTGGTGAACGTTGAGACTTACCGCAGTAGAAACATAAACTTTGACTGCGACATTCTGGTTAGTTTGTTGGTTGAGGAAGGTTTGCATGTTGTGAAAAGGGTTAAGGTCGAGTTTCGAAACGTAGGGGATTGAAGGTTAATGATAGGACCGGAATTCTAATTCTTAAACTCAATTGAATTTTTGCAAGAATTGAAATTGTTGGAGTCAGTATAAAAAAGAGTATCCGAGTGGTGTTCCCCCTCTATTTACCATAATTCCGAAGTTTGAGTTTTGTGGATGAAAATAAATGAGGAAGTCGTAGAGGAAATTGCATGTCGAAGGAATTAAAGGTTAAAGGGGAACATGTGGTTTTCTCTCGAGAACGGGGTCTGAAATTCGAGACAGATGTAAAGGAGCATGCACAAAAGAGAGAAACCATGCAAAAATAGTATTAATTGCATGTACTTGGAAGATTTTGAGGAGAAAACAGGGGATAACCGTTTGACGATGGGAAGAAAACCAATCGTGGACGGCTGCGATTGAGTTCGAAGTTGGAAGGACTGCATATGGGTGTTATTGAAAAAGTAGGGGTTCCAAAATACAACCAACTTTTCGTTTGGGCTCGTGAGACTTATGGTCAGATCTGGAAGATCTCAAAAATTAATATCTAGATCCGTTAACCTGAGTTTGGATCTCAAAGGATCAGTCCAACAAAACAGGGTCTTGGAAAATCCAATGGATGGATTGGGGGAAAACGATTAGGTTTATTAATAACGTGCTTCTTGTGTTTGCTTTAATTATATAATCAGAGAATATAATGCGGAAAGTAAAGCACACAAGACACCAGAGATTTTTTCAACGAGAAAACTACGACCTGTAGAGAAACCTCGGGACCTCGTCCATATTGAACACCGCACAGTATAAAATGTTTACAAACACTAGCCTACTATAAGACTTCGGTTTGAGATGTAGCAGAGACCAACTCAAGCCCTCCAAGTGAATTGGCTACTGTCGCACTCCTTACGTCTCTAGATCCCCCACAAATCGTCACGCACTTGATTCCCCCAGTTGTAAACGAAGAATCACTTAAGAAACTTATACAACTAGAGATAACTAGTTCTTACAACACCGAGTGCAGCCGTGCGTTGCTTCCTTTCAACCCTATGTGTAACGTATCAGTTCTTGAATGGCCTTGTATGAAGAGAAGGACCGTAGAATAGACAAGAACGTGATCAGGTTACCAAGGTTACAGGTTACTCCGATTTCAACCACTAAGGTCTCAATCTCCTACCTGTGCTTCCCAACTCTCAAGAGAAGTCTTTATAGTCGTTAGGTAATTCCCAAGAGGAACTTCTACCTAATAGAGGATGACTATACCACAACAAGCATTCACCAAAGTGAAAAGAGTTTACGATCAATTCCACATAGAATCTTCATGTATGCTTGATGCTTGTGGTTTTCGTCCTTAGACACCTCTATTTCACTACGCCAAATCGCCCCATGTGCAACGGATATAACCGTTGCACAGATTTTGTGCCACGCTTATTTCCGTTTCAAAAGTGGTGTTGCACATGTGCGCAACGGATTGTGCAACGGATATATCCGTTGCACAAATTAATTTCATCCGTTGCACAGAGCCAATTTGTGCCACGGTTATTTTATTTTGAGCAACGAATATATCCGTTGCAAAATTTTTAATAGGAATTAAAAAAAAATTATTCCAAATCAGGATACAAATGTATCCAGCATCCACTAATTACATAATATATCCAAATTTATAATCTTTTTCCTTCTCAAATCGATTACATTCACATAGTACATACATTTCATCTAAATCACATTTCATCTATGAATTGTACTACATCTAAATCACATTTCATTCAAACTTAAGAGAACATCAAAAGCGTAAAAAGGTTAAACAAGCTTTTACAGTTTACCTGGAAAAACATTCAATGTAGATACTAATACAAATTCAGCTTGTCTTCACAGCATCCTCATGGCGGAGGCTGTTTTCTCTTCTATAAAGAACCTTTGCACACCCTGAGGGAGGAAAAAAGTGTCAGAACTATCACAATTGTACAAGGAGAATCACCTAAAGAGTGATAACTGCAACATTAGGAGGTAAACTGTAATCTGGATCCATTGAAGTCGAGTTTGTTACATGAGAAGCACTCCAGTTCTCATTTCCCTGCAGAATTTGATATTCATTAGTGGAATAAGAGAAAAATAGTTTGATGCTCCAACATGCATTTAAGTTTGGAGGTACCTCTGGTGCGAAGGCTAAAAGAAGAGGGGAATAAATTTCTTGGCCAGTAGTTCTGCGCCAGCGCTGCCCAGTTCCCAACTGGTTGATATTCATATAATAGGTACCTCGTATC
Organism: Papaver nudicaule; assembly: GCA_023529015.1. Classification (NCBI taxonomy): domain Eukaryota; kingdom Viridiplantae; phylum Streptophyta; class Magnoliopsida; order Ranunculales; family Papaveraceae; genus Papaver; species Papaver nudicaule. Next base: position 149,934 of record JAJJMA010111395.1, on the reverse strand, counting down.
TGGAGAAGTAACTAGTTAGGAGAGAGCTTTTGAACTTACAAAGAATGTTTTCTGGTCACATCTATGACCTAATGATAGCGTACATACCGTAAGTCCTTCACAAGTATCGTCTGCGCATACAGTCTCGTCAAGGGCTTCACCCACACCTCTACCATCATCAAAGATCATACACCTTTTGCAAAAGAGCATTACCAATTAATATTATCTGGGAAGACATAAAGGGAGCAACATACAAAAAGGTCTGCTGATGGCGAGGACATCTAATTGCTCAACAGTAAGAAAGTTTTAATACCTATGAAGCATTATCTCTATTTCTCCATCTTTAATGCTAGCTCCTCCAGTGGCACGATCAACCAAAACTGAGAACTCCGACTTCTTATCCGATGTAAATATTCCAAGGTTAAATTGAAACCAACAAAACGGTTATGGATCAGAACCATGAAGACTGATAGACTATGTTTGACAGGTAAGTAAATTTTCAGAGCTTCCATTAGAGTACATAACTACAAATATACACATTTTACAGACAACCAGCAGTCAGCTGGAGTGAAACAGTGACAGAGTATATATCTTTTGGAATCTAAGTGAAGAGACTTACAGTGAACTCAACCTCAGCATGTTCTTTGTCTTTGTAAAGTCTTGTCACCTGAGTGGTGTATATCAGTATATCACAGATGAGTAAACCCTCCAAAGCATCGACTGTATGAAAGGAAGAAATTGAAACCAGCTCTAATACAAAACATTATCACAACATACCTGATATATCCATGGGCTGAACTGTTGATGAACTTCTTCAACTAGTGGACCACGCACGATTCTTAAAGGTACCTGAAATTAACAAATTAAAACTAGCAGCTGATTTCTTCAATGTAAGATCTTATAGGTATTACTCTTCAGTCTTCGCAGCAACCAAACAAGTCAATATGAACACAAATGCACAAAAGTTAATGGCTTACTCATCTAGAAAGAGGCACAGCAGGGGCACCATTTGGGCGGAATATGTAACCACCAGAAGACTACAAGATTGAAAATATTACATAAAACAGATCTATCCGTTGACTTAACCAACGCAAGAACTACAATTCTCATGCTGTGATTAGCTAATAGTCCTAATACATACTTGTGGATCCCTATCACAAGTGCTTGAACCATACCAGAGATAGCTTTGTTTCACTGGAACATCAACCAGATGAATCCCAACAAAGACTTTAAAATGTGCACCGAAGGATTTCAAGCTCCTTAAAGTTTACTCGTAACATAGAAATGAAAGCTCAGATTTCTGTAGATATTTAGGTCATTAAAAACACCTGCGAAACAACCTACCCCTGTAGTCCGGAGGTGAATTGCATACATTGAAATTCTGCGAGGATTTCTTCATCGCCATCTCATGTTCCCTTAACCTCGAAATTGCGATCTCCAGACTTTGTGCAGATTACATGCCAAAAAAGAAGAGTTAGTATGCAGGGGAGAAGAAGATTAACCTTTCACAATACAAATTTAGGCAACTATCAGACATTAACATACTAAACCAAACTCCAAAATTTCCCCCAACAAAATTCACAAAATACAGCAACAGTTTCAACCAATCAATACAATCAAATCAATGAGAAAATCAAAGATAATCAGGCGAATTCTAGGCATTCAACAGAATCCAACCTCCATCTGAAACACAAATTGAGTTCTTGAATGATATTTTCCTGTAAAATCCACACTTGAAACACACAAAATCATCAAAATCTAAAAAACACACACAGAGTAAAATCATCAAAAATACTTGAGAGCAAAGAGTTTCAATACCTTGGGTTTCGCCTAGAACCCTTTCCACTGCTTCAGAGCACCTACAAGATTCAGTAAAAATTCATTAGAATGAAGACCGAAAACCCTAAAAATCAAACCCTAAAACAAATTGTTTTTTTTTCTACCTGTGTAAAATCAGTATGTACCTTCGATTATAGATTCCCAAATCTGTAAATAACAAACCCATAAGTAATCAAACTCAAATAAAATCAAAACCCTAAAAAAATCAGAAATTGTTTACCTCAAGAATCGATTTTAGCTCCAAATCGAAATTTTAGGATTAAGTTTTTGGATTTCAAGTTTATGGGTTTAGATTTATGGTTCTTGTGGTGACGATTCAACTGGTTTAAAGTGATTTCATCATCAGTTTCTCTGGTTTTTTAGGGTTCATTTTTTTCCTTTTGTTTTTTTTTTCTCAGGAAGAAGAGGAGAAGAAGTTCAGCCCGACGAGAAGAAAGAGAAATTGGGAAAAAAAAACTTAGGTTTTTAGGTATTAATATTATGTTTTTATTTTCTCTGCGTAATAACCCTTATAAAAAATTTAATTAACAAATATGCCATTGTTGTGCAACAGATATAAACGTTGTAACATCAAATAAAACCGTGGCACATTTATTGCTAATTATTATTATTATTATGCTTAATATGTGCAACGGATAAACCAATTTTTGCAACGGATTTTGTTGTGCAACGGCTATATCCGTTGCACATGAAAAAACCTAAGTGTTGCACATGGCCGGATCTGGCGTAGTGTTTATAGCACTCAATAAGATAGGTTGCTTAGGAATAAAGCAACTAGTTACTTGTTCCACAAGTTTAGAAAGTGCCCGTGTAAAACGAACCCGTTACTTAACTTGCACACAAAGAACCCTAGATTTATCTCAATTGGAAATCTTTATCATTTATCTGCCAAGTGTTTTGTTAGCTCAAAAACACTTCAAGAATGATATCCAACAGACCAGAGATAATCTTTATCTTATTGACACAATGAGAACCGTTAGATGGACCACAGAAGATATTTCGTGATAACCAAGTCCAACTAAGAGATAAAGGAGTCAGAGTTAACCCCTGTGAAAATCCCAGAGAATATTCACTTTGGCTGATTCGCAACCTGTCCATCTGAATCACGACCAAATGCATCGAATCTGAGGTTCACGTACTAGTACGTGTACAAATTGACGATTTGGAACTCAGGAAAAATTCCCAAGTCAATGTTCACCGTACGGTTCGGGAACCGTAATTTTCCAGATTAGGGTTTAACTTGGATCCGCTGGAAGTTCTGGGCAGAGCCAGTACTTAGACGTGATAGACACCCTCAGTTATAATCCATTGGACTCTTGCTCAAGAGTACTCCTTTATATTCACCCATATCCAACAAGTGATTTGCAAACAAACCATTGCAATGGACAAATGGTATCGAATCTATCTCATGCATTCTTGTAAACTTAGTATTCGTGGGAATAAATACCAACATAAATCATGGTCATGTAGACAAGAACACGATCTCAATCGCTATTAGTATCTCTACTAAAGTAGCCGACTATTTCGAAAGATAGAGTAAGTATAATAGAAGAATTTCCATAAAAGTCATAGCTCCTACTAACCTTTTGTCGATGAAGAATAATTGATGTCTTCTTTGTCTTCACCGTCTTCTTCTTCAAGGTCTCTACTACTTAGTCCATATCCCAATTCTGAAATGTAAACTCTAGTAGGCTAAATCAAGAATTGTGTTTTGACACCTAAAACTGACAACCAGCTTGACATACCAACGCTAGTGAGTTTGACCGTACAATGCCCTAACAGTTATGGTAGGTGAACATGATTGATGCTCGAGATCAACAACCAGCCGAAAAAATAATAAAGGGAAAATAAAATATCACCTAAAGCTTGCATGGAAGAGTAAGACTACCACCGCCATAGCTTGAGACCAAGGAACTGATAGTTATGGATCAAAGAGTGGGTATGTAAGGTCAGCAACACGTATAAAGGTGATAGAGAGCAGGATTAGTATGAGAGTAGTCGAAAGTGAAGACATGCAAGTGGAGATCCAAGGTTTACGAATCATATGAATCGGATTGGTAGAGTTGACTCGATAGGGGACAGATTCTAGGTTCATTATTCTGTCAAGGAGCAAATTGTAGATTTATTGGTCATCAAATTTATCCACATAAATATTACTACTAACATGAAAATTAAAACAATGTGAAATTTCATCATAACTAAGGTCTAAATTAAAGATATATCTTTACTTTTTTATGAGAAAACGACAACGGTGTTTTACTGTTACAACTAATGGCGTTATCTATTCAACTCTTTTGGAAAGGTAAGGCCATGTTAGTACCTAGTTTTGGGCCGATCTAGTCAGCGATTCTACTATTACAACTCGAATTTAACCAGATCAACTAACCCTAGCTAACTCCTCAGGTTTACCCATTACTTAGAAACCCGTTACTTCTTCTTCTTCATCAGTTAGCATAAACCATTATCTCTTATTGACTGGCTTCATCGATTTTCTTCCCCCTCTCCTAGCCATCTCATTAATCAACAGAGCTCTGTTGAGGAAAACACAGAATGGGTTTCCTTCTAGGCCACACTTTTCTTCCCTTTCTTTTTTATTGTTCTGGTTGTTGTTTACTGTGTAATGGACGATGTTCATCTACTGATCCAATTCATTTGAATTTCTGATCAAAATATAACCATTGTAGGTGCCACATCTTTACTCTCTGCTCTTTGGTTATTATTTTTATTTAATTGTTTCTCAAACTGTCAATTTAGGGTTCTAATTTTGTAGGGCTGCTATTACTTGATTTTACATCTTATTAGTTGATTTGGGATTTAATAAGAATTGGTGTTGGCAATTTGGTTAATTTGTGTTGGTAATCAGGACCATCTGGTTAATTTGTGTTCTTTGTTGTTGTTAAATTTGGGAAATAGTTATAAACCTTAGTTTATCCTATTATGTTTTGGGGATTACTATACTTTCTTAACTGTTTTTAAGATCAGAACTACTGAACTGGAACTCTCTAATTGGTGAGTCTATTGAATTTACAGATAATGAGTCGATGTCCAGCGCCCAAACGTACAATTGATTCATGTTTCCTTCCACAAAAAAGGGCTTCTCCTTCTCTGTCTAATGTTGATAATAATGCATCAGTTGAAGTAGAGGCTAATACTCAAAGGGGTGACAGACACAGTGTGGATGTTGGTATTCAAGGGGCAGAAAATGAAAATGAAGATGTTGGTATGCAAGGAGTACAAAATCACAATGAAAATGCTGATATTCATGGGGTAGAAAATGTTGAAGGTGATGAGACTAATGGTGCAAGAGATGATTCAGTTGATGAAAAAACAATAGTAATTGAACTACAACAACCCGGTGCCGATAAAATTGATACCTTTCATTTGCAGCGAGACCCGGGATTACGAGCAACAATACATTCATAACCTTGGTATAATTCCAAACTTCTTGGTTCTTGGTATGCAGTTTGTGCAATCTAAATCTTCAAATTTTAAATCATTAGGATACAATGGTTTCAATTTTTGCTATACATTACCTATGTTTAATATAATTTGTAGGATTTGTATCCACATTATTGATTTTGTAGGACGTGTGTTGATCAATTCAAATTGTTGTTTGTTGCAGCATCTTTTCCGTGCTTTAGCTAAAAACTGTGTTGACATTGCCAGATACCAAAATGGTTGTTGTGTCTTGCAGTCATTTATTCTGAAAACAAATGAACTTCTCCGAGCTCAATTTGTTGGTGAAATAACACAGAATGCACTGGTTTTAGCACAAGATCCATATGGGTGAGTCTGTTTGTAATCCCAGTGTTCTTTTATTAGGTATCATATCTATTGAAATGCCTTATAATTCCCAATCTCACTATGCTTTTTTTTTCAACAACTATGTTGTGCAGTATGTGGTGGGACAAAAGATAAAAGAGGCCACAAGGTCTCTTGCGAAGAATCTGCAAGGACATTTTGAGAACCTATCAACCAATAAGTTTAGTAGCCATCTGGTGGAGAAGTTCTTGAAAGAATCCGATGATGAATTTGTTATTAAGTTTATCATTGACGAGCTGGTCAATAAATCCAATATTTTGATGCTTCTTCAAGATCAGTATGCCAACTTTGTTATACAATCTGCTTTGGATGTTGTAGAGGTATACCCCTATATTTTTCTTTCTTCCTAACTCTGATATAAACGTCTTTTATCAACCCTTTATCATCTTTGTCTTAATTCTCATGAACTCAATTGTGTCTTGAAAACATCCAAACAAATTGCTTATGAGTTGGAACAGATAATGTTGTCAACTTTTGTTTCATGGAATTTATTTAGATTTTTTAGGGTCAACCTTACATTTTTCCTTAATCTCATCTTTTAGTTGGTGAACAGCCTTCTTAATGTTTCCTCGTTTTGCTATAATAGGAGGTTTCCATGTTCAACCTGATAGTGTGATTGAGAAGAATTACCAGTCTCTGCGTAACCATCCTTATGGAAAACGTGTTGTACTACATATGAATCAGCTAATGAGGGAGAAGCAGCGTGGCCACCATCACCACCAGTTCCAGCACCATATTTGAACTTGTACAAGTGTAGAGAGTGATAGGGATGGATGGTAGAGAGGCTGCTGATTTCTGGGGTTTCAGCTCTTGAGTGTTCTGGGGTTTCAGCTCTTGAGTGAATAGCTAGTTTGTTTTGTTCCTATTGTCAGTTTTTTTTAGCTGTCGCTGTTTAGGGTCTTTGACATGTTATTGTTGTCTGTTTGATAGTATTTTTTTCGGGAAAGGCTAGGAAGTGAGTGACCTGTTAGTTGTGAATTTTCAGTCGACAATTTTGCTTCATTAGCTGGAGAGCTTTTGAAGTTTGTGGGGGTACAGAAGAGTGTGTTTCTTGTGCACACTGACAAACCTTCTGGTTGGAGATGTAAAGAGGCGGTCTTTATATACACAATTAATTTGAGACTACATTGTGCTAGAACACAATGTTAATTTTGTACTACGATGTGCTGAAAGCTATGTTAATTTTGTACTACACTATGCTAAAATCGGGTTTCAACCAATCGGGTTACAAACAACCCATTTCCTAAAACCCGACCCTAACTCACGAACTAACCTGTGTAGTTAACTCTAAAAGGCGAGTCGACTCGCCGATTCAACTAGAAAACTCGGAACGAACATGGACTGACATTTTCAAAAGAGTTAAATAGATAACGACATTAGTTTGTAATAGTGAACATTGTTGCCGTTTTCTCTTTTTTTATTATTATCCCTCTTATTTGGAGTCGGACGAGTAGACTAAAAAATTGACAAGTCGTTGCAATTTCTTCCAAGAAAAAAAAATAGTCGCGAAAAACAATGGTAAAGATAAAAGATGAAGAAAAGTATCGGTTCGGCAAAAAGAAGAAAAGGAAGTTCATGCCTTCATGTTCAAACTCTATTTTTTTTCTTCTTCTTCTATAAAATTCAAATATTTATTAATCTGAATCATAATCAGAATCAACAGGATTACAAGATGTAGATGGAAGCCTGGCAACAAGCTGGGCTCCAATCCCTTTTTGAAGTACAACATCAATCATATGAAAAATAAAATCCCCCATTATGACATTCGCATCATGGCTAGCCATATAATTGCGTAATCTCTTCAGAAACTCCACATTGTCACTACCCAACTCCCCTAAAGAAAATCCCTTTTTTTGAAGGTAAAACAAAACCAACAAAAGAAAAATAAACTACAAGCACAGAGAAGTCACACCACACAAGTGGGTGATACAAGAAGGAGGGGTATTAATCCATGTGTCAGAGACATCGTTGGCAATAACAAAAGCATCAAAAATATGAGCCTTATCATTGGCATTCTTTCTAATAAACTTATACTCCACATTATAGAAATTAGAAGAAAGGTCTTTGATTCTAAGATTTTGATCTCTTATGGACCAGTGCACATCAGAACACTGGTATCTCAGAGCATTATCACTGTAAGAGAATCTCCTTCCAAAATGATTTTCCTGAATCCCTGCTCAATAGCAAGCTCAACACCAAGCAGGGCACCACTAGCTTCAGCTTCCAGAGGAGAGTTATACTGAAGAACTTTAGCTTGACTACAGAGATGATTGGTTTGATAGTTAGTAATAACATCTGCAGCAGCAGCATACCCTTTAGAACCAGCAGCTCCATCAAAATTAACTTTAATAGTCCCTTTAGGAGGTGGAACCCAGGTACTGCTATCTTCATCAATGATGTCCTTCTCAGAGGGATAAGTGGTGATACCTTTACTCACCATTTCCATATTATAACAGTATAAGGCTTCTCTTAGCACAACCTGAATATTAACTTTCCCCTTGTTAAAGACCATTTCATTTCTCATTTTCCAAATTGTCCAAAACAAACATCTACCCATTTTCATTCTGTTGTATTCACCTTTCTCCTCTAGCCAGATTTTGATATAATCAAGAACAGTAAGAAAAGAGTTTGCAGCAGTTCTCAATCTCAAAGGGGAGGCAAAGAGGATGGCTTGAGTTAGCTGACATTAAAGGAACATGTGATCTTCATACTCTATAGACTTGAAGCACAATCTGCAATCAGCATTAGCATGTTTGTTGAACTTGACAATTCTACTTCCCACAACAAGGGTTTGATTGAGCAGTCTCCAGATAAACATGTGAATCTTTGGTGGGAACATCAACTTTCCAAAACTTTTTCCAGGGAACAGCTTGATTCCTGACAGTAATTGAAGTGGAAGGCAGTTGATTCTGAAGAGTTTTAATGAATGTCTTAGCATAAAACTGACCTTTAGGGTGGTGAGTCCATATTAGCTTATCAACATTGTGTTGTTCATCAGAGTCATTGGGGATGTAAATATTAAGGACTTCTCAGCTTCATGAGTCTAAAATATTTGTTTAATTCTATCTTCATCCCATCTCCTAGGATTATTGAGCATAATGTCTTGAACTTTAACTACATTGCTTGGTTCAGAAATTTGGGGTTGGGGTATTCTTATGTGAATATTAGGCACCCAAGGATCTTTCCAAATATCCACCTGAGAGCCTCTTCAATAATCCAAAGGCATCCCTCATTTATATTCTCTCTGACTGATACATGTGTATCTCGTCGTTTAGAGAACTTAGTTAATTGAGGGAAGAACTCTATTTAGGAAAGGAATTCCAAATAGAGAAGGATTCTTTTAAGGTAGGAATCCTAGACAAGGTAGTATTCCTAAATAAGGAAATACTCCTAGATAAGGTAATATTCTTTAATAAGGAAATACTCCTTAACAAGGAAATATTCCTAGATAAGGAAATATATTCCTTAGAGGTTTGGGAAACCAAACCACTATAAATAGCTAGACAAGTCATTCAATAGAGGCATGAAATCCTGGAAGACATCCTAGCAGAGGTGTAAGGTTTCATCCCACCTATTTGGGTGGTAGTGAGTTGGTTCAAGGTAACTCTTTGATGGGGGTTCTATGGATCAATTTGAATGAACTACGTTTGGTTTGATTCCTTGTAAAAGAATACGTAGGCAGCTAAGGTGCAACCGAAGGTACTCAGATTTCTCGTTAGAGAATCTAGTCAAGATCCAAGATCGTAGTATCCAAACATCTAGTAAATCTAGATAAGAAGCTTGTGAGGTAATCACTAGAGGTGTTGCAAAAGCAAGCTTAGTGAGATTGTGAGCGTGAAAGACAGAATTGTAATATTGTCTTGTTCATAATCTAGAGAAGATATCTTTCTTCGTAAATCTGTTCTTGTGTCTACGTTTTACCTATCTTTCGTCTATTGTTATTTTGAATTCTGCCCTAATAACTCTAGTCATCAAGTGTACGGAGATCATACGTATCACTGACCTTCGGAATAGCAGACCAAGTTGGGGAGCACAATTTGGGTCTCTTAGCATCCTAGAAACTAGTGTTGGTGAGATACTTAGCTCTCATAATTTAAAAAGTCGTTCTCTTTCTTTGGTCAATTTTGGCCGTCTTCTTGACTTTTAGTCAAGGCTCTTTTTACATCTTTTCAGATGGGTGTTCTCTTCCATTAGGGAGTCTTCTCTATCACGTCTATGAGTCTTTTCTCCTGATTCGGGTCTTTTTTTTTCTCCCTCCTCTTGATTATTGCGTCTACTTCTAATCATCATAATGATATTGAAGATATTCTATCAAAAATGAACAAGTTAATGGATAAACAAAATATATATTGAAGATGATGATAGTGATGGGCCTGAAAGTAAAACCCTGGCCAATAAAATGGTTGTGTTTCGATTCAATTATGGGAACAATATAGTCTTATGATAATAAATGAAGTTTTGGCTAAAGCTTGCAATCCCACTGGTCCTATCAACATTTCAAATCTAGGTGATGGCTACTATAATGCTAAATTTCAATTTCAGTGTGATCTTGAAGCGATGCTAAATGGAACCCAGTAAAAGAAGATTTGATGGTCATAGAAAGATTTAAAGAAGATTATCTTCTGGAAGATTATGACTTGATATTCGTTAAATTATGGCTACATATGTATGGTGTACCGATGAGTATGATAAACCCTGTCAAAATCTTCAATATGCTGAAGAATATAGGTTCACTAGATCCTATAGATGAAACTGTGGCTTCTAAATGGGGTAAGTATGCAAGGGTTCGAGTTAAAATTGACATCACAGAGCTGGTGCCAAAGGAGATAACTATTGTGCTTAAATCTAAGAAAGAAATTAAGATAAAACTCCGGTATGAGAAACTTCTCAGATTCTGCCTCTTCTGTGGATTTTTTGGCCACCTTATGAAATAATGCTCAAGTCTATCCGAGACACTGGAAACAGTGTCAAAACTAAAACTAGAAGAGTTACATATTAGAACGATGGATAAAAAATCTTGCTAGATATCCAGAGGAAATCGGGTTTTTTTTTTCCAAATCGTCAGATCCCTGCATCATCAAAGTCAAATATGACCGGAATCCGGTGTCGAAGATTATTGCCTATATTCAGGAGCCGTTGATTACTATGGATAGAAATAATGGTGGGATGAGCAACACGTTTGGCATTCAGATAGGAATGGCTGAGCTCAGGGTGGGCCAAAAGGATGTGAGTTGTAAGAGAAAAGAACGGGAATACGAGGTTAGTACATGTCCATCTATAAATGAATCTCGTCCTTCTAAATATCAACAAAATCAAATATTATTGAAGAATAATGATGCAGCGGATCCAAGAAAGATAGTGGTGGAAGACAGTGTCACCAACCATGTCTGCACTCCGAAAAGCGTGACTAACATGTCAGAAGAAGAAAAAGTGAAAGACAGAAGACCGTTACACGGTATCATTAAAGATGTCGTTATAACATATAAGAATATTTCATCTGTAAAAACCACTTGTTCTATCTTGGGAGTTAGAGAGCACAATGATACCTTATCAAGCCCAATAAATATTAGTACCCAACCCATTAGCCTCATATCTAATATTTTCACCCAACATGTCAATACCCCCACTAATTTTGACAAAAATTAAAAATTAGTCAAACTCCTATCTCTAAACTTATTGATTCTGAAAGTGGAGATAATACTTCTGTTTCTATTTCTTCATCTTCTGAAAAGAACACTAAAAAAAGTGTTGGAATAGAACAGTTAGAGAGGGTACCAGTAAGAAGAATGAATCGGTGTGCACTGAGTATGGAGGTAGCAAGAGAGGTGTTACTCCAATGGAGATTGATACTCTAAAAAAGAAGATTGTTACTAACCTCACTTCTATGAAGGGTGTGGTGGCTGCCCAGAATCAGCCACACGATCAATGTTAGTGTTCTCATGGAACTGTCGATGGCTGAGAAACATCTCGACAGTCCGCAATTTAAAGGGGTTTCTCCGAGCCTGCAACCCGCACATTGTGATCCTATATGAAACTTGGTTGAATGATGTCAATTCTCAGAGTGTTCTTTCTTCTCTCGGGTTTGATAATTTTCAGTATGTGGCTGATAATGGCAGGAGTGGTGGCAACGCAATTTTATGGAATGATAGTACTGATCTTGAAGTCATCAGTTGATACAGGTGTATCCTAGTCTCTTTAGGAACTTAGTCGACCTCGAGTTAATTGAGGGAAGAACTCTATTTAGGAAAGGATTCCTATATAGAGAAGGATTCTTTATAAAAGAAGGATTCTTAGATTAGGAAATAGATTCCTAGGAGGTTTTGGGAAACCCAAACCACTATATATAGAGGTGCCTAGCTCAAAGCTAAGACACCGAATACGGAAGGCATCTAGTAAATCTAGAGAAGAAGTTTGTGAGGTAATCTTTGTATTGCAAAAGCAAGCTTAGCGAGATTGTGAGCGTGAAAGAGATAATTGTAATATTGTCTTGTTCATAATCTATAGAAGATATCTTTCTTCGTAATTTTGTCCTTATGCTACGTTTTACCTATCTTTCGTCTATAGTTATTTCGAATTCCGCCCTAATATCTCTAGTCATCAAGAGTCACTACGCCACAGGGCCTAGATTGTAACGTTTTTTTTTTTTTTGCATCTGCAACGTTTTTTGACGTTGCGCACGTGGCAACGTCAAATAACGTTGCATAATTTTTTTTAACGTTGCTCCAATTAGGAATTATTAAAATTAATTAAGCAACGTTATTAACGTTGCAAATAACGTTGCGCCTTCAAGGACTAATATGTCTTTTTACCGGAAAATACATTTTTTACATTTTTTTATATTTCGTTCTACCTTTAATTTATTTACCTCTTATTCTCTCTCTGTTTTATCTTCATTCTTTTTTCTCTGCCTCTCATTTCCGTCTCTCATCTTCTTCTTCTCCTTCAACTAAAATGTTCCAGTAACCTCAGCTCTCATCCATGAAAAAATAAACCCAACCTTATCTCAAAATCAAACTACATCCAAAATCGAAACCACATCTAAGAAAATAAACCCACATCTCACTGAGTAAACAGCCATTATTCATTTTCGTTTCTCTCCTCTTCTCCGTAACCCATATATCATTTTCGTTTCTCTTCTTCTGAAAATCTCACAGATCGAAGCTCAAACCCATATATCAGATATTGAAGCAAACCCTTCATTTGTAATCCTAGATCTAGGTTATATGCTCCTGAAATCAAAATCAAACCCTCACTGTTCTTGTTGTCGAGAGAAAAAATCTCCTGCGAAATTTGAAGATTCTAGGTAAACCCATTTCTTTATTTCGCTACTTAGTTTATGGGTTTTGTTAAGTGGATCTTGATATGTGATTTCTGCTTCAGAAACTCGTTAGATCTAGGTTTCATTTACTGGATCTGATTTTTCAATTTGATATTTTACATAGACTTAGGTTTTTAATTACTAAATTTGTTTGATTTTTTACTGAGGAATTGATGTTTGCAGTGAAGGATTTTAACTGGATCTGACCATGGGTTTTCGTTTGATTTAGGTTTATTATATGGTTCTAGCTTATGGTTCAGTAAAATGGTGGAAACTCATGTTTTGGTATTCATAGGAGTTGTTTTGATTATGTGGGTTACTGGTGGTTGTTGTGAGTGGTGTGGTGATTTTTTGTTGTTTCCAGATAGGTCTAATATAGTATGTATTAATTGGTGGTTCAGTATTGGTGGTGGTGGTGGTTTATGGGTACTGGTGGTGTGGCATGGGTGGAGTGGGTGGAATGGATATGTCCGGCATGGGTAACATGGGTGATATGGGAGACGAAATCAAATGACCAGGCTTATGCATGTTAGAGGCAACACCTTACAATGAAGTAGAAAAGGAGCTCTTTACTATGGAAACAATAGCTCACTTTTATATAGTGTATTGAAGTTGAAACTTTGATGTTAAATATGGACTCTATTTGGAACTCCTGAGACAGAACATTTTTTACTTAGCTCAGATATTTGTTAGCCTGTAACAAAGCTTATGCAGGGAGACCTTTTTGGTCTACTCATTACATGTTCTTAATGTGCTTAATTGGTACTCTCAATTTATACATAATGTTTTTGTTGTTGTATAGCTTGAAAGTTTACCTGCAATGGTTGCGGAAGTATGGTCAGAAGAAAGAGAGTTACAGCTTGAGGCGACTACACAGTTCCGGAAACTATTATCAATTGGTAATGATTTTTGATTTTGAGTTGTTTTTCCCTCTTTGTTTGAGTTTTGTCATTTTCGCTGAAATCTAATGAAATTTGTTTTAATTTTAATAATAGAACGAAGTCCTCCGATCGAGGAAGTTATTCAATCGGGTGTTGTTCCCAAGTTTGTGGAGTTTCTAATGAGATAGGATTACCCACAGCTACAGGTTAGGGTGATTTTTCTGTTAGTATTTTGCGATTTGTGTTCAAGTATTGTTGTTTCTGTATTAGGTTTATGTACTGATTTATGATTTTGTAATTAGTTTGAGGCAGCTTGGGCTCTCACAAACATTGCATCGGGGACATCAGATAACACTAGGGTTGTAATTGAGAGTGGGGCAGTTCCTATTTTTGTCAAACTTCTTGGTTCTCCAAGTGATGATGTTCGTGAACAGGTATATGTTTTATTCTGTATATGTTTCTGTTAGTTTCTTTTGGTTTGTTTTGCGTTTGATGCACAATTTGTAGCTGTGACTTGAATGTTTTGTGCACTGTTGTATATCTATATCTGATCTGATATCTATATCAGGATTTGTTAAATCTTTGATCATAATATTTCAGGCTGTCTGGGCACTTGGGAATGTTGCTGGTGATTCCCCCAAATGTAGAGATCTCGTTCTTGGACAAGGGGCTTTGATTCCATTGCTTCAACAGTTGAATGAGCATGCCAAGCTTTCTATGCTTAGAAATGCTACATGGACTCTATCAAACTTCTGTAGGGGCAAGCCTCAACCTCCTTTTGAACAGGTTGGATTGAGTTGGATGATCCTTTTTTAATGGATCCAATTTATATGTTCTTTCATGATTTAATGTTGCCCATCTGCTATTTGTGCAGACAAGACCAGCTCTACCAGCGCTCGAGCGTCTCATCCATTCAACATATGAGGAAGTTCTGACAGATGCTTGCTGGGCATTGTCATATTTGTCTGATGGTACAAATGACAAAATCCAGGCTGTCATTGAAGCTAATGTCTGTCCACGTCTTGTGGAGCTCCTAATGTTAGTAATTAGTCTTTTTACTAAGTGATTTCTGTCAGGCCCTGTTATTATTTTCAGATTATTCAGAAGTTTCAAGTCATGTACTCAGAAGTTGACAGGCTTTGTACTTCTTTTGTTGCTTTCAGGCATCCATCCCCTTCAGTGCTCATTCCTGCCCTTCGCACGGTTGGAAATATTGTTACTGGTGATGATATGCAGACTCAGGTATTGAATCATTAGAATTCTATACTATGTTGCTTTAGTTTTCTTTTGTTAGTTTCATTATAATTGTTTGGGTTTGTACCTGGTAGAAGTATATGCCTGAGTCGTTATAACCTGTTGCATCCTTCTTCTGCAGATTATTATTCAACACCAATCACTTCCTTGCCTTCTGAACTTGCTTACAAACAATCACAAGAAGAGCATCAAGAAGGAAGCTTGCTGGACCATTTCAAACATTACAGCTGGGAACAAGGATCAGATACAGGTAATGATGACTGATAATCTTTGTATAAATTAGTTCATGGGTTGTTAAGAATGTCGTGTATTCATTTTGATGTGTCCATTCTTGCTTCAAATAATTGTATTTGTATTTGTATTTGTATTTGTAATACATTTTTTTAATTCAAAATACAGAATTTATTTATTTTGTATTTTTTTTATTTTAATTAAAAAATCCGCAACGTTTATAGGCGTTGCCTAAATTACAGAAAACGTTGCTCTAAATAAATTCTGCAACGTTACTTACGTTGCTTTAAATAAAAAAGTGCAATGGAAGATGCAACGTTACTTCCGTTGCTTTAATTAATTAGAGCAACGTTAATAGACGTCACGAAAAATTTGTAACGCCGTATTTGCAACGCTAATAGACGTTGCTTTAATTCTGCGCAACGTCTATAAGCGTTACAAACAGGCCCCTGTGGCGTAGTGAGTACAGAGATTATACGTATCAAGTTGGTATCAGAGCTTAGTTAGCTCCTTTTTAGGGAAGTACTGTGTTTTATGGTCTTCACTAGATTTCTATACAAGAAGCTTGGTGAGTTACTCGTAAAGGAGGACGTTAAGAGGACAAGGAACCCTAGGATGAAGACATGCGAAGAACCTAAGGGTGAAGATACTCCGAAGACTACTGAGGAGAAGGTAGCTACGCTACAAACAGACATGAAGTTAATTCAAGACACTCTTAAAGAGTTGAAGGAATGTATTCT
>JAJJMA010111395.1:121004-133860 GCA_023529015.1 Papaver nudicaule | reverse complement strand
AACCTAACTCGAAGCTTTCTCTTATGACGGGAGCAAAAGAAGGACCTACAAGAGATGATTCTAGGGAAAGACTCTTCATTGTGAAGATGCAAGTTAAGACAACATTGGTTGATGCCGTTGTTGACCCGGGAAGTCAGAAGAATTTACTTTCAAATTCTTTGGTACAAAAGCTAGGTTTGAAGACATTCAAACATCCAAATCCATATCCGTTAGGATGGCTCCAAAAGGAAGGAGGGTTACAAGTTTCGCAGCAGTGTACGTTCAAGTTTGCTCTAGATGAGTCCTACATTGACGAGGTTACATGCGACGTGGTACCTTTGGATGTGTGTCAAGTTGTACTAGGAAGTCCTTATTTATGGGATGAAGATGCTACTCTATATAGAAGGGAGCATAAGTATACCTTTGAGAAAGAAGGTGAGACTTATGTAATTCGGGCTATAGAGTCTCCTCGTGTAGGAGCAAGTCTGATTATAGCCACTCAGGCTAAGCGGTTGTTGAATGCTAGTAAAAAGTTTATTCTTCTTGTGATCCGTTATCTAGAAGAGAAGCCGAGTAGAGTTTGTTTGACTACTTTGTCTAAACAACAAGAAGATGACCTAGATAGGTTGAAGTTGAAATACAAGATTTGTTTTCAGAAATCAAGGGGTTACCACCAAAGAGGAGTGTGGAACATGAGATCATGTTGATGGGAGAAATACCTAATGTAGGGCTCTACCGCACATCCGTGGAAGAATCCGAGGAGATAAAGAGACAAGTCTTAGAACTTCTAGAGTTGGGGGTTATAGTGCCTAGTGCTTCACCTTGTGGATCAGCCGTGTTGTTGGTGCCGAAGAAGGATGAAGGATGGCATATGTGTATAGATTACCGAGCCTTGAACAAGATCACAGTCAAAAACCGCTACCCATTACCACGGATAGATGACATGATGGATCAATTGGAGAGTGCTCGAGTCTTTACAAAGTTGGATCTTAAATCTCGTTATCATCAAGTGAGAGTGCGAGAAGATGATACATGGAAGACTGCTTTAAAGACCAAATAAGGCTTGTTCGAATGGTTGGTGATGCCGTTTGGTTTGTGTAATGCTTCAACGACGTTTATGCGTTTGATGAATGATTTGTTACGACCCTTTATATAAGATTTTGTCATTATTTACTTGGATGATATCCTAGTATATAGCAGAACTTGGGAGGAACATCTTATTCACGTTGAGAAGGTATTTCAAGTGTTACATGAAGGCCAGCTGAAATTGAACGAAAAAAAGTGTGAGTTTGGAAAAGAAGAGTTGGTATATCTCGGTTTCATTGTTGGTGGTGGGAAACGTAAGATTGATCCAAGGAAGGTTGAGGTGATCACTAAGTGGCCAAGACCTAGCACGGTGACTGAAGTCAGAAGTTTCTTGGGAGCTTGCACATACTTGCGCAAGTTTATTAAGCATTTTTCTACTATTGCTGGGCCACTACATGGTATAACGGGAGCTAAGGCAAAGTTTGATTGGCAGCAGACCCATGAAGAAGCTTTTCAGTTACTTAAGAAGATTTCAGAAGCACCGGTATTAGCTCTACCGAATTTACAACGTACTTTTGAAGTTGAGTCAGACGCTTCTAACTATGCATTAGGAGGAGTGTTGCTACAAGATGGTAAACCAGTGGAGTACCATTCAGAATTGTTCTCGGGTGCTATTAAGAACTATCCACCTTACGACAAGGAATTTTATGCCTTGTATCAATGTGTGAAACATTGGAGAGTGTATCTCTTAGGTAAAGAAGTGGTAGTGCACTCGGATCATAAACCATTGGAGTATCTATATGCACAAACCAAGTTACAACAAGCTCGACACATGAAGTGGATGTCCTACTTGATGGCATTTCATATAATCATCAAGTACAAGAAGAGAGTTACAAACAAGTTGGCCGATATGTTGTCAAGACCGCCAGTTAGTTTATTGGTGGATATGCGGATTCAGCCAATTGTTGCTCAAGAGTATGCTGAGTCGTACGCATCCAGTAAAGACTTCAAGAAGGTGTTAGAGAAGGTAAGAAGTGGTTTAAAAGGTGAGTTTGAACTCCGAGATGGATTATTATACAAAGGTCAGTTGTTATGCATTCCAGAAGATGGAGATAGGTTGCAATGGTTGAGAGAAGCACATACATCCCGAGTTGCTGGACACTTTGGGATGAATAATACGCTACTTAACCTACGACGTTATGTCTTTTGGCCAAAGATGTCAGATGATGTGGCTAAGTTTGTTCGAGGTTGTAAGTTGTGTTGCACATCTAAACCCTCAAACATGAAACATGGGTTGTATCTACCATTACCGGTACCATCAAGACCTTGGGAGAGTATTTCTATGGATTTCCTTGGTGGATTAGCGAAGACCAAGTCGGGTCATGATTACTTGTTCGTTGTGACCGGTTCAGCAAGATGATTTCATTGATTTCGTGTACAAAGACGGTGACAGGAGAGGGTGCAGCAAAGCTCTTTTTCGAGCATGTGTGGAAGCATTTCGGGTTACCTACCTCGATTATTTCTGATAGGGATAGTCGGTTTCTTAGTCATTTTTGGGATTCTTTGTGGAGGATGATGGACACTAGGTTGAACAAGAGTACAACTTTTCATCCACAAACAGACGGGCAGACAGAGGTAGTCAATATGACTATGGTTCACATGTTACAGGGATATAATTCTAAGCATCTTAAGACTTGGGATGAGAGTCTACCATATCTACAGTTTTCTTTCAATAGAGCGGTTCACAGTTCTTCGGGAAAGTTTCCTTTCGAGACGTGTTATGGCTACTTACCGCCTAGTCCTTTCGATTTGGTGTTTTCAAGTGATACAACAATTGGGGGAAAAGAAGGAAGTAAGAGACAAAAGGCACATAAGTTCTTGGAGAAGATTTCTCAAATTCATGCGACCGTTGAAGCACAATTGAAGAAGTCACAAGCCAAGTACAAGGTAAAGCATGACAAGCATCTTGTTCCTTGTAATTTTGGTGTTTGTGACATGGTATGGTTGAAGTTAGGTAAGGAAAGGTTGAAAGGGGAAGGTAAGAAGTTGAAGCCATTGAGGTATGGACCGTTTCGTATTCTCGACCAGATTGGTGACAATGCCTTTCGTCTCGATTTACCACCTTACTAGGAATGTACTCGGTCATTAATGCCGAATACTTGAAGTTGTTTGAACCACCTTTACTGGATGATGATGGGGATGACAAGATGATCTTACCGCGCGTAGAAGACTTATGGTTTGATCGAGAAGAGCCGCTGAAAGAAGATTTCATTTTGGAGCAAAGAGTGACTAAGACACGGCAAGGAGAAAGAGAATCTTTCCTAATTGGATGTCAAGGTCAAGTTCCCAGCAAGGCTAAGTGGTTCAACAGGGAAAAAGGAACTCTCGAGTTCCCGAACCTCCATTTCTAACTCTCACAGGAGTTCAAGTTCTTAAAGGGGGGGACCCATGATACAGGTGTGTCCTAGTCTCTTTAGGAACTTAGTCGACTTCGAGTTAATTGAGGGAAGAACTCTATTTAGGAAAGGATTCCTATATAGAGAAGGATTCTTTATAAAAGAAGGATTCTTAGATTAGGAAATAGATTCCTAGGAGGTTTTGGGAAACCCAAACCACTATATATAGAGGTGCCTAGCTCAAAGCTAAGACACCGAATACGGAAGGCATCTAGTAAATCTAGAGAAGAAGTTTGTGAGGTAATCTTTGTATTGCAAAAGCGAGCTTAGCGAGATTGTGAGCGTGAAAGAGATAATTGTAATATTGTCTTGTTCATAATCTAGAGAAGATATCTTTCTTCGTAATTCTGTCCTTGTGCTACGTTTTACCTATCTTTCGTCTATAGTTATTTCGAATTCCTCCCTAATAACTCTAGTCATCAAGAGTACAGAGATTATACGTATCATCAGTACACACAAGAATATCATTCATTTTCGTATACATAACCTGGTGGAAGCTGATTGGGATCAATTATGTGTTTATGGCTCTCCTGATAGAAATGGTTTCTGGTCCAATTTATATTAGTTTACAGCTACTCTTACTAATCCTTGGTGCATCATAGGTGATTTAAATGCCTTAATCTCTAGCAAAGATAAAAGTGGTGGAAGAACCAAGAAAAACACTGCCAACAAAAAATTACCAACTTCATACAAGACAGAAACCTCATTGATTTGGGATTCATTGGCCCAGCTTTTACTTGGTCGAACTGTGCTATTCGTCACCAACCTATCTTTGAGAGGCTTGACCGTGCCATGTGCTCTCCAAATTAGTTCAAATTCAAAGACAGTGGAGTTTTCCACCTCCCTAGAATTAGTAGTGATCATGCTCCCATTCTCTTAAACACTCATAGAATACCTAGCAAGAGAAGGAGTTTTTCTTATAAAATGGAGTATTATTGGTTGAACATGAGGGTTTCAAGGATGTTGTTCATAACTCATGGTGTAAGCATGAAGGCAATATACTCTCCAAACTAAATGAAGTTGGTAAGGATCTTCAGAAGTGGAGCAAAAACTCCTTTGGAAATATCTTTAGAGCTATTGAAGAAGCTAAAGATAAGCTCCTAAAGCTTAAAAAAGAAGCCCATTTGAGAGATATCAGAAGAGAAGAAGATATTATTGTGAAGAAAATAGAATCTCTTACTAAAATGCAGTATAATTACGTACTATAAGCAGAGGATCAAAGTCATGTGGATACCTAAGGCTGATAAAAACACCACTGTTTTTCATATCTCTGTAGTTCAAAGAAGGGAAAAGAACCAAATTCATGCACTCAAATCTCCCACTAATTCTTAGATTACTGATGCTAATGAGATTGTGAACTACCTTGTCACTCACTTCTCTAATATTTTCAAGAGAGATCCCAATGAGGATAGATACAATATTCTTTTTAAATCCATTATGTTAGCATGGCTGAAAATGAGAGTATCTCTGCCACTCCTACTGAAGATGAGATCTGGAGTGTTATAAAGAAGATGGAGAACCTTAAATCTCCAGGCCCTGATGGTATGCCAGCTATCTTCTTCAAGAGATGTTGGGAATATGTTGGTTCAGAAGTGATTAAAACTATACAACAATGTTTCTCTTCTGCTTTTATTCCTACTGGTTTGAATCACACCAACATTGTGTTGATTCCTAAGGTAAAACATCCAACTCTTCCTATGGATTATAGGCTAATTTCCCTTACTAATATCTTATACAAAGTGGTTGCCAAGATGATTGCCAAGAGATTAAAACCACATCTGGACAAGTTTGTTAACAAAGTTCAATCCACTTTTATTCCTGGAAGACTTATTATTGATAATATTGTTGCTGCAAAAGAAATTTTCCACTCTATGGTCAGTTCCAATGTCATATTAGGAAGTTATTCCTTGAAGATTTATATTAGTAAAGCTTATGACAGAGTTAGCTGGAGGTTTCTCAGCCATTGCTTAAAAACTTTTGGTATCATAGGTAAAACTCATGAGTGTATACTTAATTGCATTGTAACTGCTTCCTTTTCAGTTGTGATTAATGGACAAACTGAAGTTATTTTGTCAGTGAAAGGGGACTGAGACAAGGCTGCCATTTATCTCCTAGCTTATTTATTCTGTGTTCTCAAGGCCTCTCATGGTTGATGAGAACTATGGAGGAAAATGACATATATCATGGTTACAAGATCTGTAGAGGAGTTCCTTCAATTTCTTATCTGATGTTTGCTGATGATTTGCTTATTCTTGGAAGTGTGGAGAATAATACAGTGAAGCATTTGCAAGACATTCTGAATATATATGCATCTTGGTCTGGCCAACATATAAACATGGATAAATCAGCTATCCACTTCAGTAAAGGGGTTGACACCAACAAGAAAAATGATATCGCTACTTATTTGGGTGTTCAACAAATGAAGATGGAGGATAAATATTTGGGTCACTACCTCCTAAAACCAGCTCATTACAATTCTTCTTATGATTTCCTTGTGGATAAGTTTGACTATAAGATGGTTGGATGGAAAATATGTCACTTGAACCATGCATGCTGGTAGGACTATGCTTATCAAAACTGAGTTGGGGATCATATCTCCTTACTATATGGCCACTTCTATCATTCCCAAAAAGACTATCAAAACCCTCACCAATACCATGAGAAACTTCTGGTGGGGTCACTCAAGAAAAACCAAGAAAATGCACTTCAGTAGATGGGAGTACTTTGAAGTGCAAAAGAAGATGGTGGTTTGGGCATCAAATCTTTACATCAACTCAACAGAGCCATGATAGCTAAGTTGGTCTGGAAACTAGTTAATGGGGATGACTGTATATGGTGTTCAAACTCTAATGATGGGTCCTAAATACCCACTTGATTGGTGGTATTTCAGTTTTCTTATTTTTGATCTTGGGTTGTATTTAACCTTGTATTCAGTCACTGTTAGTCAAATTTTGCTGGTCCAAAAACCTAGCATGCTTTAGCTAAATCCACTGACAGATAAATATCCATGTAATTCACAGTCCATTTTTTCATATAAAAAAATTCATTGAACTTAAGTTATATGAAAGTCTTTGCCACCCAATCATGGATATCCATGAGAAAGTCATCCAAAAATTCAAACTCATTTATATCATCTCTGGCCATTTTTTTTTCCGAAATCACGAGAAATACCGTTGGCTAGTCAATTTATTGACTTACAAAACCAGAAATTACTACCTGAATTTTAAAATATTGTTTTTGTTCGACCAGTGAATACTGAACTCTGCTTCATTTATTGACTTAACAATTGACTCACTATCCGGTTCCAAAATGACTTTTTGGAACCCCGAAGGTTTTGTCCAGCTGACACCAGTTTCCGTTGCATTACACTCCAACTTGTCTGCATCCATCTCCTCATTTATTCCCTCCATCAAAGAACCTCCCTTTGACTCTAATACATGTCATGAAAAATTACAAATAATTAGTCCAATACTAGCATCCCCTGTCTCAATAACGTGAGAAGCATCAACATTAACTTTGACATAATTAGGGTCTGGAAGAATTCCATTCTCTAAAATGTGAATTTACAGAAGCACCTTGTTGATTCGGCAAAACAGTAATATAATGTCGTGTAACCAATTGCTTTTTACTTCCTATAACGTGTAGACTTTTAGGTTTACAACTCTGAAAAATCATCTTACATCTATCTTTCCAAATCATTAGGCTGCAGTCATACAATTGATTGAGTGTCAGTCATAGAGAAACTTTTCATGTGAACCAGCTATTAACCCGTTCAAAAAAACTAGGAATTAACCCATAATCTCATTTATATTGATACAAACACCAAGCCAGACTGTCTTGGCAAAAGGGCATTCCAGAAATATATGTTAAACAGTTAGAAAATTTGAATCACACAAACTACAATGAGTTTCTATACCCGATTTATACCTCGAAAGCTTATCTCTAGTAGGTAGAATATATACGTAAGATATTTCCAGATGAAATTCTGTATTATATGTGGCATTTTAGTTTTCTATTAAAAAGTAGGTCTGTTGCACAATGGGTTAAGCTCTTGTTGCTCCCTCGTTGTACGTTGAGGGTCTTTAGACCTAAAAATAGAACGGAATGCAAGTCTGGGAACCGCAAGACAATTCAACAAAAACTTATCCTTCAAGCTTTGGCGACTTGGGGTGAGGTTGATGGTATACATAAGCTTGTGAAGGAGGTTCTAAAGGCACCAAGGACAGGGTTTGTAGGGAAGGATGATGACAAGGAGGAAGCTAATAGATTGGACAACAACGTCAAAACATGCTTACGCAAAGTAGCAGATGGTCATTTTACAGCGACGGTTATAGCTATTAGTTCTTCCGGGGAGGCACCGAATAATGCAGATATAAGGAAAGCACTTGAAGACAAACATCCAGTTGCACCCCCTCCCAGAAAACCAACTATTCAATTGCACGAGTCACCTTTAGTCGCAGAGGAGGGCACTATTTTAAGTTGCATAAAATCCTTCCCTAAGGGAACTTCGTGTGGAAGGGATGGTCTTCGAGCACAACACCTTTTAGATGCCTTTTGTGGGGAAGGTTCAACTATCTCTACTAAGCTAGTTCGGGCTATCACGCTGGTTGTTAACTTGTGGCTTGGAGGGATGTGCCCGCTTAGTCTCGCATAGTACATTGCGTCGGCGCCCTTGACACCTTTACTTAAGCCAGACAAGAGCATTCGTCCTATTGCCGTTGGGACAATTTGGCGCCGTTTAGTATCCAAAACGACCATGAAAGGAGTAGGAACATACATGGCAGCGTACCTACAAGACTTCCAGTTTGGGGTAGGGGTCTCCGGAGGAGCGGAGGCAATTCTTCATGCAGTGAACATGTTTGTCAATAAACATCACAGAGACCACAACCTTACCATGATCACTTTAGATTTTACAAATGCCTTCAATCTAGTTAACCAAACGACCATGTTATTTGAGGTGCGAAAGTTGTGTCCATCTATATCGCCATGGGTAGAATATTTGTATGGTCAATCTGCAAGATTATACGTTGGAGACTACCACATTTATTCGTCTACAAGAGTGCAACAAGGTGATCCCTTAGGACCATTGTTATTTTCGGTAGTGCTTCATCAGCTTGTGACGAGGATCCAAGAACATTGTGCTCTATCATTACAATCTTGGTACCTCGATGATGGTACTGTTATTGGGGACACCGAAGAAGTGGCAAAGGCCCTCAAGGTCATCCAAACAGAGGGGCCTGCTTTGGGGCTTATATTGAATATTAAGAAAACAGAGATTTTTTGGCCCTCTTGCGACGAACGAAAGCTAAGTGATGGTATGTTTCCCTCCGAAATCTCAAGACCGAATAGAGGGGTAAAATTGCTGGGAGGTGCCGTCAGTCTAGACTGCGGGTTTGTGAAGGGACTCGCCATCAAGAGCAGAAAGGGCAGTAGAGTTGATGCATATTTTATCAAAACTTCGTGATCCCCAGAGTGAGTTATTACTCCTCCGTACATGTATGGGTATTGCGATGATATTGTTTGGACTTCGTATATGCCAACCAGAATGGATGGGGGAGGTAATAGAGATATTCGATAGAGGGTTGAGAGAGGTGATAGATGATATTGTGGTCTGTGGGGGCTCATTTTTTGGAGATTTGCAGTGGAGGCTATCAAATCTACCTATTAGGTACGGGGGACTTGGCCTATATTCAACCGGTAAGGCATCCCAATATTCCTTTCTAGCATCACGTCTACAATCATGGGGTTTGCAAGATCATATTTTAAGGGACAACGAGGTAGAAGGCATGGATGATAGTTTCATCAACGCTCTGGAAAAATTACAGGTAACTCTTCCTGATTTTGACTTTAGTAGCTTCACCGATAAAAGCACCGCCCCCCTAAAGATCAAAATACTCTGACGAATGCTCTTTTTGGTAAGGTAGTTAAAGACATAGATGGAGTTTACGAGTTATCCGATAGACAAAAAGCAGTTTTTGGTTGCCTTTAGGCACCGCATGCCCAAGATTTTCTCATTGCTATCCCGATTGAGGGCCTAGGACAGAAGATGTCACCTGTGGTGTACCGTGCCATTCTCAGATACAAGTTGATGATCCCCCTATATCCTCCAGACACAAAGTGCCCTGCTTGCTTCACTGGATATATGGATCCCTTTGGAGAACATGCAGTTCATTGCAAGGTAGACCCGGGATTTAAATATAGACATGATCATGTACGAGATATCTTGTATGACATATTGTGGAGAGCAGGCATTTCCGCGAAAAAAGAAGCGGCTGTTAACTTTCTGACAGATCCCCTAGAAGGAAGATCGACACATCGACCGACGGATGTTCTTATTTTTGGATGGGTCAACGGAAAACATGCATGTGTCGACCTCACGGGGGTCTCTCCTTTAGTGGGCTCAAGGCATGGTTCGTTCACAGTCGGACAAGCAGCACTGCGGGCTTCCTCAAGTAAGATTTCAAAACATGAGAAAGCTTGTTGTGACAATGGACATGCTTTTATCCCCTTCGCTTTTGATACATTTGGTTTCTTAGCTCCAGAAGCGGTTGAACTTCTCAAGAGCATACAAAAAGTTATGCACAATAATGTCATGACTCCAGGGTCGAGAGAATTTGTATTTAAAAGGATAGGATTTGCAATTCAAAAGGGGCTTACGGCGCAACTTGTTGCTCGCTTGCCTACTATGTCGATGTAAAGTTAAATATCAATGAACATGCGATTGGTTTTCATTAGCATTATTACCACCAGAGTTGTAGTTTCTGCTATTAGTATTACAGAAAGTGTGGTACACACTATCAACAAAAAATTTCAATGGAGGAGGTAGTATTGTACTTTCTCTTATTAGGTTAAGATGTCAGTACATCCATCCTTCTTCAACCATCTTCTCAACTAAGAGCAAGCACTACGGTGCTCAAAATGTGGACAAAATCCCTACAATGTAGCCAAGACATGGAGAGAGAGAGAAAAAAAAACTACTATGGTTTTTAAGCGGTTTCTCAGAAACCGTGGAAATAAGAATGTGGTTTCTCACTAGCCGCCCACTCCAAAATATCCTTAAAATTCTGACATATCAGTTTAGGGTTAGGATTTTGGTAATAAAAATAAAGTTTTTCAAACGGCTTCTTAGAAACCGCTGCGGTTTCTTAGTAACCAATGAGTAAGTCATGTCTACAAGGGGGTACAAATTTGTACCTTCTTGTAGACATGGATAGAAGAAATCACCACAATGTGAGGAAATTGTCCACATTTTGTACTTTTTAAGCACCATAGTGCTTGCTCTAACTAGTTTGGTTCAAATATATCTGATTGAAATACCTCCAAATCAAACGTGCAGGCCGATTCAGACACTAAAAAAAATGAAGGGAAAAAAACAATTCTACATTTGACGCAAGCTGAATCATATACCCAGTTAGATCGAAAATTCGAGTCAGATCCAAACAAACATGATGCTACTCAACCGATATTTCCAAGAGTTCCAAGTAGATAGACCCTTAGCATGGGCCGTACTATAACTAATTACATTTCAATCTGACTTATTATATCTGATTCAAACACCTCCAAATCAAACGTGTAAGCCGAATCAGATATTAAAAAATGAAAAAAATAAATAAGCAATTGGACATCTGATTCAAGCTGAATCAGGTCCCAGTCAGATTAAGAATCCAAGTCAGATCCAAACACACATGATGCTCTTCAACCCAAAGTTCCAAATTGATGGACCCTTGGCATGGGTACTTAACTAATAGCCGGGTCCATTAAAAAGAGTCCAAAATTGCAAGGTCTACTTACTCCCTCACTTCCCTTCTTTTCACTGTAAACATTTGGTTTCCAGTTCCTTAATCCCCAGTGAGTTCTTCCGGAACCCCAATCGCCGATCGGCAGTCTCCTTCTTCGTCATCACCAATGTTATCTTTCCTTCGCCGTTCAATAACTCAACCAAGGAACTTCAATGGAGGAGGTAGTAGTACTGGTAATCCAACAATTTTACTTTCTCTTATTAGGTTAAGATCTCAGTACATCCATTCTTCTTCTTCATCATTTGTAGTCAATTATCTTATGAACTCATGTGGTTTATCAGAGAATCAAGCTATTAATTCATCTAATAAAATCGATTTCGAAAACTCATCAAGACCAGATTCAGTCTTAAACCTACTTGAAAACTACGGTTTTACTAAACCTACCATTTCCAAACTCATTATCAAGTACCCTAAAATCCTATTATTCGATCATGAGAAAACCCTAAAACCAAAACTTGAATTCTTCAATTCTATAGGGTTTTCTGGAATTGAACTTGCTAAGTTTCTCTCTAGTTATCCAGCTATCCTTAAGACTAGTTTACAAGACAAATTAGTCCCTTGCTGTGAAACCCTAGAAAACATTGTTGGGCATTGCGAGAACAAGAATGTAGTTACGATCCTCAAACGCCATCCATACATTCTTACAGGAAAACTGTATGTAGAAAACTTGAAGGTTAATGTTGATCTTTTGAGAGATGGATTGGGTATCGCTCAATTCGATATTGAGAAATTTCTTGTAAACCAGCCGACTGTACTTACGATCAATGCCAGTAAGTTTGAGGAGATTGTACAAGAGATTAAGGGTATTATGGGTTGTTTTGATCCTTCAAGAGCTGCATTTCTTCGTGGTATACAGGGATATACGAAGTTGATGAATGTTTACATGAAATGGGGTTGGTCAGGAGAAGAAGTTCGAAATGCGTTTAGGATATATCCTGAGTGTTTCTTAAAGCAATCTGAGATGAATGTGAAGTCGACAATGGATTTCCTAGTGAACCAAATGGGTTACGATTCGAGGTTTATTGCCAAAGATCCATGTGTTTTTACTTATAGTTTGGAGAAGAGGATTATACCGAGATGTCTTGTTATTCAGATTCTGGTCTCCAAGGGACATATTAAAGAACAAATTCCTTTGAGTTTACTGTTCAGAAAGCCTGACCAGTATTTCCTGGAGAATTTTGTGAGAAAGTATGAGGTACAAGTTCCAGAACTATTCGAGGTATACCGTACTTCACTATTTAATCCTAAGCATCTTAAGAGATGAATAGAGTTTACACTTTTTCCCCTTTTGGTTTGTTTATGCTCTATCATAATAATGAATGGTACCATGTGAACGTAGTATGAAACTAGAGTGAATTTAACCCAGTTTACTTTACTAGTTTGAGAAGTAAGGCAAAACTGGGGAATCACATTACTTGTGTATTTTGGTTCTTGTGTCTTATGCTCTAATGGTACTTACATTTCAACATGAAGGTGCAAATTCTTTCGTTTCGTTATAATTGTTTGCATGGGTTCAACTTTTCTAAATGACCATCTTGATAGTTTGAAACTTAGTAGCCAGGAGCGGGAACGAGGTCGGGAGCGGGATCGAGGACG
>JAJJMA010111395.1:97825-111946 GCA_023529015.1 Papaver nudicaule | reverse complement strand
TCATATTTGAGTGTATTATGATTTGGTTTCTGTTGGTAGATACCCCTTGCGCATTGCTAGCTAGAACTCAACTTAAGAGGATTGCTTTTCAAATTTTGTGCATTCATTCTTCATTTGCGTAAACATAACTGTGGTGCGGCTACTTTCTTAAACTGCTAGCCTAAGCCATATAGCTAGCCATGTTAATGATGTTCCCTGAATATGCATCCTTTTCTTGTTGCAGTTTAAGAAAGTAGCATAGTCTACTTTCTTAAACAGCATAGTCTACGGGTGGTGCAACAACTTCACGGAAACTGCAGTTGCAGAAAAAGACAAGATCATGAAAGGCGACCTCTCTGAAGAAGATCTTTCAGAGAAAAGAGTCTGCGTGTTCGATTTGAAAAGGGTCACCACCACTTGCTTTTCTTCTTATTCAGGCACAATCAACATCACGGCATCGGCATGAAAGAATGCTGTTGTGACAGTTCCTGGCGATACTTCAATGATTTGCAGCGTCAAGCTACAAAGGATGCTGGTGCCATTTCAGGTCTTAATGTCTTGGGAATTATTTGTGAACCAACTGCTGCTGCTGCAGTTTCTTAAATGGAAAATAATCTCCAGTTTTAGTTTGCTAAATTTTCAACCTCAATTTCAATGCCCCTGTCTGGTTCTCTAAAACTTCATATAGTTTTCCTGGCATCTTCCAACTTCCCAGCTGGAAAGAAAGAAACCATGAATAAGAATATTATACATGTCAATATTAACTGAGATACCAGTACCCTTCATGGATTCAAACAACTATAGTGCTTTCTCGACGTATCCATTCTTGTAGTACCCGTCTAACCCGTATGTGACAATATCTAGAGATACACCGAAAGCTTTAAGCAATTTCTTTGCAGTCTTCATTCTTCAGCTTATGATTCATGCAATAAAAAAAATCATGAAATAAAAAAAAAACTGCAGCGATCCCCCACAAGATTGCAAGAGAGGTTGGAACTGCGCGCCATTTCTTGGAGCCCATCATCATGTCAACCACAAGAAGGCAATGAAAGCAAGCTTCTAAGCCTCAGCCTACGTCTCACGTACGACTAGGTTGACGGTCATACAGCCTTCAATTGAGGTTATAAACTAGGCAGGACTTTGAGATATGGGCGATGTGGGACTAAAACTGCAGCATAAAATTCAAAAGCGAGAGTTTAAAACCCTTTTTCCTCTTGGAGGTTCCACGTTCCATTCCGCGTACCTCCAAAACATTTTCTTCTTCTTCTTCTTCCAGCATTTTTCTTCTGTCAAGTCACAGTCTCTCTCTCTCTCACTTTCATCCTTCGTAGGGAATTTGAATCTGCCTACAACGAAGTTGGTCTCCCCAAATTTTTCAGATTTCAATTGAAGTTTGAGTTTGGGTTTGAAGAAGATGAGTCCTGTCTGTAAAACCACATCTTCATAGCAAGCTTTATTTCTCTTCTTCCAAAGCTCAGATTTAATTGCCATATTAGCAACCAGCCAAAGCCTTTTAATTAATGGTGACTTGCTCTTTGCATTCTCATAGGAATCAACCAACTTGTAGGCTGGTTGGATGCCAAAAAATACTCGATATCCAGTGTGACCGACAATCCCATAGAATGTGCTCTAGGTTCTCTTCACCCGTACTGCACATGAAACATTTTGTTTCAACATCTCGCGCGCTTAAATCTTCTCCTTGCACCATCTTTAGTCGCACAACAATTCTCTCGCAAGAAATTTCCAATTCTGGGCTGCAAGAGAAGGATGAACCTTCTTTCCCCAGAGTAGCTTAGTACCAGGCATAGCAGGTCGATCGTCTATCCCTTACGGAAATCTCGAGCTGACTTCACAGAGAATATCCCCTTCTCGTCAGGCATCCATACTCTTGTATCTTGACCACCACACCAGTAGGCCTTAGTAGAACACATCCACTCCCATAGATTCCATGGTTATTGAGAACGATAAGGATTGGGAATTCGGCTGGTTCTCCCAAATTCACAATCCTAGTGAAACTTTGTATAGTTTATATATATATATTCAATGCAAAGGTCTCACAAGTATAGCATAGCATGCTGCAATGTCTAGGAAGAGTTGCTGCGTTGGGTCTTTATCCGTCCTACTAGTCATCCTTGCAGGGTTATGGGTATACTCTTTAACATCTGATGTAGGCCTTGATGAAAATTTCCCGAAGTGCACTATAGAAGAGATCTATATATGTTCCTGCTCTCAACATAGCATCACACGATGCAACCGACCAGAAAATCGATACAGCCATATCGTTCGATCTCAGACTCAAGATAGAGACTCCCTACATGTGGGAAGTTTACTATGATAGTTTTGACATCACTCTTTATTACTACGGTCGCCGCGACACTCTAATGCGCAGACCTGTTGGGTATGTGTCTATTCCGAAGTTTAGACAGTCTATTAAGTCTGAGGAACCACAGCATCATCTTGTGAACGTTTGGACTTTTGGGGTTCCCTGGGAGGAAGCTAAGATGGCGGTTTCTAACGGTGGTGGCGGCACTGTGTTGTTCGGAGTCGAATTAGCTTCGCATGTCAGGTACCAGATGCATTTACCTCGGGGAGTGATACATGCCGAGTCGCATACGGTGAAGTTAGGTGTCAATGTTACTGTCAATGATAGAGGAACGAAATCAGTACCTGGAGGTTTTAGGCTCACTTCAGCTTCTTGGTTTATTAGTAACCCAGCTAGCGTTTAATTTTGTTAAAATTGATGTTAGTTTTATACAATTGGTTGTGTATTCGCCTACATAATGTTTTTGAATAGTGCAAATCATGGTTTATTCGAAATGTTTATTGGCATGTCACCCATGCACATTCAGAGCTGAAACTCTTTTTTTTTTTCTTTTCATTTTAGTCCTGATTGACTCACAAACTCTTTCACCACCACTTTCGAGGGCTCAGAGACTCTGTAATTGATGCATACAATCATGGACGGACCTATACGATGTCTAGTGGGGACTGCAGTCCCCCCTAAAGTTTATGAACTTGCAAAATTAGACTTAGGAATTATTGGTTTTTATAAAATTGTCCCCCTTTCAATATCAAAATTACTTATAGGAGCTTAAATTGAGTAAGTTTTTGTTCGAATTTTCATTATATTGCTTCAAAAATTTCAAGTACTAGGCTTAAATCGCATAGATTTTACGTAATAAACGCCTAAAAATTTTGAGGCCTTCGGCCGCCTTTTGTTGCACTGGCACTACAATCCAAAGGTCTCACAAGTATAGCGCTGCAATGTCTGTCTAGGAAGAGTTGTTGCGAACGTTTGAACTGTTGGGGTTCCCTGGGAGGAAGCTAAGATGGCGGTTTCTAACGGTGGCGGCGGCACTGCGTTGTTCCGGAGTCGAATTAGCTTCGCGTGTCAGGTATCAGATGCATTTTCCTCGAGGAGTGATACATAGCGAGACACATACGGTGAAGTTAGGTGTCAATGTTACTGTCAATGATAGACAGTACCTGGAGGTTTTAGGCTTATTAGTAACCCAGCTAGCGTTTAATTTTGTTAAAAGGGAAAAGTCGCCCCAAAATCGACTACACCTGTTAAGTTTTGCCCCGCTTTTTAAAAATTCATTCAAACACCCCAAAATGTTAAGTTTTCCATCCAACTTGGTTAACCCAAGCGTGCGAGCTCACACGCTCGCATAAAATGTCATTTTTACCTCAAAATGAAAGAATGAATACATGGCACATGGCACTCTAATTAAGTATCTTTTCATTTTTTGGTTGATGGTTTTAGGTTTCTAGGTTGAATACATTGGAAAATGAAAATTGTCAGTGCCACGTCATCTGAGTGCCATGTGTTACCGTCTGGTTGGCTAGAATTTTTTATGGTGACTCTGGTCAACATCTAGTTGGCCAAAAAATATTGGTGTGACAAAACTGTAACTCAAATTCATCAAACCACATCATCACAGCACTGCCACATCAGCGGTCCACCTCAGCAAGTCTGTACACGTGGCGAGTTTTTATTGGTCCACTTGGCATCGATTTTTGGTGTTTAAAAATCTTAGAAACCTTATTTCCGAGTGACACTTGGCGGTGTAAAAATGACATTTCGTACATGCGTGTGAGCTTAGGCCCTTCTGTGCAGTATTTATATGGTATTCTGCCTTGTGCGACAAGGAAAAAGCAATTGAAGCAGTCGGTTTCCGAATCAAGTAAAGCTTGGTTTGTCTCCTTACTTTCCTTATAAAGCCCTAAGTAAGGGGTATATATAAGGAGATCAAACAAGCCCTATGTTAGATTATGCGTGTTTGAGTTGATTTATTGTTAGCATAGGCATAGCCATGTCAACTAGTGGTACTGTGAATATTGAACGTGCAGCTGTAAATGTCGATTCTTCTGGAACGAGCCTTAAGCCTCGTGCTAGACACATTGAGCCAGAAGAGCCAGGACTGGGCATTCAAAAGTTAATACGCACGCCTATTGACCGATACTGCAGGAGTGCAAGGGATGTCACTGAGAGTTGGTATACGTGTCTGCATTAAGTTTAAAGTTTTGTTTGAATTAAAACTATTTTAGCACCCAACTAGAAACATGAGTAATTCCAAAGACCCGAACTAATGAACAATTTAGAATCTAACTAGAAATCTTCATATGTATTAGAAATTAGGAATTACAATTTTAAACAAATAATGTTAACATGTAATGAACAATTATTCTTTTGTACTGTGTTCGTCAGGTTTTATTTTATTTTTCATCCATTTCACCCGACCGATTATTGATGTGCATCCTACATGCAATGTGTTAATTTTCGTATAAAATATCATAGTTAATATACCTTTCAAAAAGAATGTCCCGATGATCAGGAGGCCCTTGGTCAAACCACATTGTACTGCTAACGATGCATATGGATTGGAGATTTCAGAGTGTAATGGTGTAAGTAACTGAATCTATCCCTTCAGAGAAAACATAATTCTTTTTCTGTGGAAGTGAAGCTCACGAAACTAACCAACAAATGTAAATCCTTGAACGTTGTTTTTATATGCATACCATATCTCAATTTACTCCAACATCTTTAATACATAACTTTTCCCTTTAAAGGGTTTATAAGTTCAGTTTTGTGGTGTGTCAACAACAATGGGAAGAAACAAGAAATCTAACATAACAAGAACCATATTTATTTATTTTTTGAGGAAAATGACAAGAACCATATATATGAAATGCCTCCTCATGGCTAAATGATGTTTCCGACCAATAAAAGAGGTAGGAAATAACATAAGATTTTTAGCTCCAATATCATTAATTTCAGATGTGCATCATTTTGCATGAGAAAAGCGATTCTTTGAAAACATTGACTCATTTTGCAACTATACGCTGCAATCTCCTGAATCCTTGGTACCTTACAGTCCCAATTTTGTTAGTTTTCTACTTAAATTTGTGTGAATTTTGGGAGAAAGGGAAATTAAATTAGGGAATGACGATACAATCCAGTTTGATTTCAAGTGCGGTCCAATATAAATTACAACACTGATCAAGTGTGTAAAATGTGTTGGGATCACCATTTGACTGGGGTGGGTGAAACTGAGAATTGTTGGCACTGTTGCGGACTGGAGAAGGGTGATGATAATAACCGTGGACAGACGACTGAAATAAACAGCAGAACATTGCACCATTATTTAATTTTAAGCCGTTTGATTACCACTTAATCACTGCATTGACGATAAGTTAATATGCTCAGTAATACAAGTACCAATGAATTTTGTGCTCAATGTAGGACGAACACTATTGAGGCGACGATAAATGTAAATAACACAAATGCATGGATATTGAGTACGAGTATGCATGATTATGTACCTAATTTATCTTCAATTTCCTCATTTCATAATGGCTTTGTTGTTTTACCTGCTGTCAAGAATAACCAAATGCAAACCTTCTTGATTGAGTTGATTCTTTGTAATTACCTGTGGATTAGTTTAATGATTGTCGTTCAAAATTTTATGGCTTGCACGTTGAAACCTTTATAAGCTCATGATTCTCTGTACAAGGAAGGACATCATTTTCCCAATGAAGAATTACACCTTACAGATAAAGTTCGAACCACTTTCTTACTTTGGGTAACACAGTTCAATTCACTACAACATCTTACTAGATTCTTTTTCCCTTTAAAATGAGAGGGTGAAACACCTTGCTATTTAACTATTTGAGGTCAAGGTTGGTAAGTTGCTTAGATAAGTCATTGATTAGGTATGAACTATGAAGAGGCACAGAGATTCTTATTACACCCAGCTTTTTGAACTCGTCTCTCACAACCCTTGATACTTGCAACTTGCATCATCATCCTTCTTTTACTGAATACTTGAGTCTTAGACTCATCCTAATTTGTTGTTATTTTTACACCCACATGTATTTTCCACAACTTAATTACTTAACTATGCCAAAGAGTTCGATTTAAGAAAGTCATTCAAGGGAAATTCACCGATGAGGTTCGACTAAAATGGGTTTCGGCTTCAAATGGCGCTCTCGGATTCAGGTTGTTCAATTTTTTTTTCTCGGCAGACAAAGGGCGAAGTTTTAATAAAAGATGTCAGTAATGCAGTGCCAAAAGAAACGAAAGCTAGTAAAGATGTCACCCATAGTCAATACTGCAATAAAGATGTCACTAATGCAGTGCCAAAAGGCAATAGCCTACATGCACTTATTGGAAACATGGCTACTTATATTGAAACAGGGCCGTTACTAATAACGCACTCGTTTAATTCCCAACGCTTACCTTAATTCCAGTCACTAGGGGTCAGCTTGATAAGACTTGAGCCTTATGGTTCCATTATTACTTTCCAATCTCGCCAAAAGTTTTGCATAATCCCTTTAAAAAATAGAAGCAAGTTTTGATGAAACTACGGCAAAAAAAAATACTTTGCGTGTTTCAAACGGCGCAAAATGGAATATTCCTAAGAATCTACGCGAGCAAGACCGACCGAAAGTGGAAATGGTCCAACTCTTGCCATAATGAGCGACGGGCTAATATTCTTCGCCTAATTTGAAGGCCCTATATTAAACCAAAATTACCAAGTTAATATCATTTTTTCTACTGACAGAATCAATTGTATTTATAAAACCTTTATGTCTGTTGTTTTTGTCTTGCAGTACTTTGGACAATTTGTAATATGTTGGGTGAAAAACTAGAAACTACATAGTGGATTTTAAGTGGGTTATTTTTGGAGAGATCCGAACTGGGAATCGAGTCAATGTCTCAATTTATGAGTCTACGTTCATATGCATATGGTCAAGTTTGGTTTGAAGAAGAAGATAAGTTTTTGTTCAAATAGTTTTTATCCATGTGTTTACGATTGTTTTTTCTGAATGTTGACAATGCACGATAGCTGTTTGATAAAAGTAAAAACCTTCCTTTTTATTTTTTATTGGAGTTGGACTACTTTGATTGTTGGGTTGGGTTTCAGGTTATGTTCATGGAATGTGGGTGTTTAGAGATCAAATTTGTGACATCGGGTAATTTCTGAATTTAATTATTTTCTTTTAGTAATAATTTATGTTCTGAGTGAAACGTACTTTCGGCTACAAATTTAACATTTTGAGCAATATATTATGGTTTCAGTTACAGCTGAGAGCAACCACTATGGTGCCACAAGCCATCTCTATTAAATAGAGATATGGGGATGGCAGAAATGGCGAAAAATGGCAACCACAGTGGTTTAGCTATTTCGAGACGGAAATCGAATTTCCGTAGCTTTTTTGTGCGGAGATCCGATTTTCGTAAAAAAAAATCTGCGGAAATCGAATTCCCACACAGTCAAAGCTTGACTTTTGACCGGCGGAAATCCGATTTCCGTAAAGAATAGGTTTCTATACAGAAACCCTGTGACCTGAACTTCATTTCTCACTACTTCTCCACTCTCTCTTCTTCACTCAAAGAAAATAGATAATCGCCCCCTTCATTTCCAAAACGGCGTCTCTCCTAGTAGCCCCTCAACATTTTCCATTGATACACGAATGAAAGAATTAGTAATAGCACGATCTTCAAACTCGGTATAATTAGTGCCATATCGATTTTGTGATGAAAAAAAATTGAAAATTTGAAGGGAGAAAGAAAGAATCAATAGAAACAAGATTGATTGGGGCGGATTTGTCAAAGAGGGTGAATTTTCTTATATAGAAGAGATCCCAACGGATTGTTTTTTTGAATTTTGAAAAAAGAGTCGTTGGGGATCTGACGGTCATGAAAAAATAGAAAGATGGATGGTTAGATGTTGAGGTGTAGAGGGGGTGTAAGGAAAAAAATGTCAAACGATAATATTTATGGGACGGAAATCCAATTCCCGCATGACTTTTCGGCGGAAATCGAGTTTCCGTAAAAAGTTTTCTTCGGAAATTGGATTTCCGCCTCGCATCTCTATTGCTATTGCCTGCTACGGATTGGTAGCAGGCAATAGAAAAGTCCATCTCTATGTCTATTCAATAGAGAAATTTTGCACCATAGTAGTTGCCTATCTCTATTCAATAGATAATTCTCTATTAAAAGAGAACCATAGTGCTTGCTCTGAGAACAAGACCAGGAAGCAAAACAACTTGATACGAACCACCACAACCACAAACTCATCGAAAACATTATTGAACTCGAAAATGATTTATCCCCCACGGGCTCAACCCGTGGGGAATCCCGAAAGAGAGAGAGGGGGGCCCCACTGGACCGCCAAAGCTCAACCCCCGCCTTTCTGGGTGGCGGATTGGTGGAGCCCCCTCTCTCTCTCTTTCGGGATTCCCCACGGGTTGAGCCCGTGGGGAGTATATCAGAGTTGTATTGAACTATGCCCCCCAATAGAACCGTGTTTTTCGGCCGAGTCAAAAATTTGGGGGCCAAGTGAATGGAGACAAAATAGCATAAATAGACTAAAATACCCTCTACCTTTATTTACTAATCCTGCCACTGCCCTAATAAAAACACACCAACCCTAAACCTTTATTCTTCTTCGTCTTCTTTCTTCTCCTTCTTCTCTTCCTCTCTTCTTCTTCTCCTCCTCCTGACGGTGGGTTTTTGGCCTGATAATCACCATTCTTCTTCTTCTCCTCCTCTCTTCTTCTTCTCCTCCTTCGACCTAGTTGAAACCCACAGTCGAGAACCCACAGTCAAACAGTGAACATAAAGTTAGGTTTTTTTCAAATTTTTGATTAGATCTGATTTGGTCCTGAAATCGATTACAATATGGAGTGGGAATGATCTGTTTGAGTTGGTTTTGGTGTTAATATTGTCGATTTAGAAGATTTTGCAGTTAAAGGTTTTGGTTTTAAAAATGAAAAAAATGCATTTTTGATTTTTATTTTGGATCTGAAATGAGTTTTTTATTTGATTTCTGAAATGGGATTTTTATTTGTTGTTGGGGATGTTGGTGGTGGGTAGCTGGTCATGGTGGTGTGGTGATTGTAGTAAGGTGGTGGTGGTGGTG
Organism: Papaver nudicaule; assembly: GCA_023529015.1. Taxonomy (NCBI): domain Eukaryota; kingdom Viridiplantae; phylum Streptophyta; class Magnoliopsida; order Ranunculales; family Papaveraceae; genus Papaver; species Papaver nudicaule. The sequence goes on along the minus strand of JAJJMA010111395.1, from coordinate 102,536 downwards.
GTGTCGTGTTGGTGTTGACTGTTAGGGTTTTGTAACAGAATTTATTGTTTAATTTGTAAATTTACATGGTTAATTATGTGATTCTTCATGTCGGCGGTTTATTTGATTTATTAGCTCAGTGTATTGCTGGTTGATTCTCGGTATGTTCCAAGTATGTTTGGATCTGTGTAGGATAGATGTTCGTGATGGTCTGATTTGTTGATAATTGTGGATGGATCTGATTGAGAAATATGTACAAATTACGTTTTAGTGATTTACATGTTCATATGAATTGATTTGTGAATCCTCGAATTATGTTATTTCTTAACTCCAGTTACTACAGAGGCTACAGAAATATTAAATTTGTGAAATTTGGAGTGAATTTGTTGTTGCAGGTATGATTATGGGTGCATCAGTCTCATCAGTATGGTACAATTTAGGAGTACAGTTTTTTATTTACACAGATTTTGATTTTTTTTTAATTTTTTTTGTTGGAAATAGGAGGAAACAGAGATTTGCAGTACATGGTATTGGACACTAAACCTTCTGCAAGTAAGTGGTTTGGATTTGATGCACGATTTTGATTGGTTACAGACCATAGTAAACACATGTTTTCATCGTATTTAGAATCTCACGTACTTGATTGCATTAGTATCGACAATTAGTGCACAAACAACACGATTAATAGTCATTGTTGTGTGTGAAGTTTCCTGTGGCTCTCAGTGTGTTTGGATATGGAGCAGCAAGATTGTATAGAGAGAGTAAGAGGAGAAGAATGTGTGGTAACAGTGAACCAGTTTGTGAAGCTAATATCCAGTGGACTGGACTTCAGATTGCCTTTTGTGCACTCTGTGGAATCTTAGGTGGTACAGTTGGAATGATTGTCCTTGATTGCCTTTTGTGCACTCTGTGGAATTAAATGAGTGTTCTCTTCCGAGCACCATGATCCGTAGTTGCATTTGATTTAGAATGATTGTCCTAATTGTGTATACCATTCTGCAGGTGCCATACTATTTCGCAGTCGGGTCTATTTTTAGTCAGTGGTGAACTTGAGGTGGGCAAAACAAACACAACAAAACTGATGATTGAACTTTTGTTGGTGAAACCAATTTTTTTGGATTCATTTTTCTGGTATTAATGTTTTTGTACTTGGGTAGTAACATTAGTGTGTTGTATGAATGTCTTTTTGTGGTATTAATGTGAACTTGAGTGGTAACATTAGTGTGTTATGAACTGTATTCAGACTCATTGCTGAACTTGATTATATAGTGTGAATGAATATAATGTGAATGTTCCAGTTCTAGTTCCAGTTTCGGCTTGCTATTTTAACCACACGAGTGAGCCGAAACAGGTTCGGCTCAAATGAAAAAAGAAATGAATGTGCCGAAACTGTTTCGGCTTATATATAAATTTAAGATTATTAGCCGAAACTGTTTCGGCTTATATAAAAGTTTAAGATTATAAGCTAAAAATAACCCAGAGAGAGTTTCGGCTTAGACAAAATTTTATATTTTAAGCCGAAATAATTTCGGCCCAGACGATGGAATATTTCTCTAGGCCGAAACTAGCAACATAGCTGCCATTTTCAAATAGTATTTTCGGCCCATAGAAACATATTATCGTGTAGGCCGAAAATGCTTCTGTGTAGCTCAAGATTTTTCCCCTTCTTCTCCCCCAAAACCCAAGAAATTTTTCACCCAAAAACAAAAAAATCTATAAGCCGAAATTATTAACACTAATCATTATCATTAACACTAATCATAAAAATTAGTGTTAATCAGTCAAAGGGCAGATTAGCATTTTTGAAAAAAATTATTCCCAATATACCCCCGTTTTGTCGTTTTTCACTTGGCCCCCAAAGATCTCTCTCGGCCGAAAAACACGGTTCCCCCAATAACGTTATTACATTGTTTTGCCAACTACTACTACTTACTGCTGTTGCAGGGTGTAGGTTTACCATTATTGTACTTGGTGTGTTTCTACTATTTTTGGGACGATTATCGTCGGCAGCATGGCATCAATTAATGCGGTTATCTACCAAGAGGTATGTCTCCTCAACTATACAACTTAATTAGTACTGTTTAAAAATTTCTCCACTTTATGTGAAGACTTTCAGTAGGACTTAAGGAGTTAATTATTGTGAAGACTTTCAGTAGGACTGAAGGAGTCAATTTAACCTTTTGACAGTGTCCAACTGCAACCAAACCACCTACATTCATCTATTTTTTGGTTGGCAGTAATTTCCTCTGTCAAGTCTTGAACAAAGCAGAACAGTTATATTGAAAACTAGCTAACACCTGTTGGATTGTTCAACCACATACCCCAGGAACAGAAATTGCTAACTATTTTGGTGTGGTCCAGTGTACTAGAGAAATATTAATGATTTGATCATTACAGCTCAACCGAGAAGACAATTCAATAATTTCAAAACCATATAGACCTGTGGTGCAGTTTGAATGCAGTATAAATGGCATGGTGAGAATGGACATCATCCGTTTCGCAGGGCGAGTAGATTTGTAACCTGGTTATAAAAATAGGTCAGTTTAACTTTTTCCTACTTTTTCCTACAATTTAGGGAACTTAATTGAAATAAAAATATTTGAGCTAAACTACTTTTTTTTTTTATGATTGGTTTATCGTTGACATGTTTAAGTCAAATCTCCTAAATTTTAGAAAAAAGTAGGAAAAAGTCAAACTAGCCTATTTTTTTGAAACTGAGGGAGTAATAATTAGTAAATGAATCATGTCACTAGTTGCAAAAGCATTTAGATGCTCTTAGAATGCTTGAATTAATTAGCAGATAACATGATCAAAAAAATTGTGCTTAATTTCATGTTTTATTTTAGTTAATCAAATCCTTTGGTTGGTTTTGATTCATGCATGGGAAGTTTAGAGTCTGCCAGTCGTACCATATCTAAGAATCGACAAGATAGGATACCTACGTACACATGCATGCTGGCCTGACAATGACAAAACTATTGGACCGAAAATGCTAAGTGCCCACCGGATCCGTCCACCAACAGGCTCTCCCCCAGGCGTGGCAGTTTTTGATTGGGTGATGAAAGCCTGGGCGGGGCCCCCTGCTGCTCCACCGGCCAATGGGGTTGCGCCACGCAGGCGGGGGAGAGCCTGGTGGACGGATCCGGGGGCCCTGTAGCAGTTTCGCTATTGGACCATATGTCCTGTCTCTGGCAGTGGCATCCACTGGCCTTTCATAATTGATATCGTTTGGTAGATACCTACCATCCAAAAGACTGATTGAAGCTAGGTCAAAAAAAGAATCATTGACATCCACCATACGGTCCATACCATACAAAATATCCATCTTAGAAAAGCTCATCTTCAGCACTCTCTGCATTCTCTTCTATCTTCACTGTATCCTTCTCACCTCCGTACCTGGAGGTTTAAGGCTCACTTCAGCTTCTTGGCTTATTAGTAACCCAGCTAGCGTTTAATTTTGTTACATTGATGTTAGTTTTATACACTGGCTCTGTATTCGCCTATAATGTTTTGAATGGTGCAATTCATGGTTTATTAGAACAGTCGTGGTCAAAAAGTTGACCCCTTTTATTGGCATGTCACCCATTGCACATTCCGAGTTAGAACTCTTTTTTTTTTCCTTTCAGTTCTGATAGACTCACACAGGGGCGGAGCCAGGTGGGTTCCTTTGAGTTCGTATGCACCAAGAAGAATTTAGTGAGGAATGAGTGGTGATTTTGAAATCACACATGCTAGTGGGTGCAAAGTATTAGGGGAAATGTTATGATGGTTATTAGTTGCCGAATTTTCCATTATCTTCGACCTTTAAACCTCCCATGAATCTGTTTTACGAGAGATTTACGAAATTGAGTCCAGTATAAACTCTGCGTACTTTGTACAGATGCTCAACCATCATGAGTGGTTAGGGAGTGTGGCAAAAGAATCTCAATGTTGAGAAAAGAGAGACCACAACTGTTTTATATTTATCATCTTCAAACCACCAGCAAGATTGAAATCATGTGTGTCTATATAATCTGTATTCAAATGTGTCTTATGTTCATGTACACTTTAAAAAGCACAAAAAAAAAACTATTCGTGTATCATTTTTGTAAAAAAAACCTAAAACATTTTTTGCGACCTACGGCTACAAAATTGTCGCACCCACAACCAAAATCTCTTGGCTCCGCCCCTGGACTCACAGACACTTTCACCACCATTTTTGAGGGTTTGACTGATGCATTGATATTAACAGTGGGTTTGATTAAAAAAATCCCACCATTGAATTTAAAGTGGGATATTTGATGAGGACATACTTAGGTGAACAAATCATTTTTTTTTTCGTATAAAAAAAAAAAAATCATTTTTGTTTTTTCTTTTGCTAGGCATAAATTTCTCCATTGGTTGAGCCAATACCTAATTTAATTAGCCTTGTAAGTTTCAGAATCTGGTCAAATAATAATAACTGGAATATCTCCTCTTTGGTGCTTAGCAAAGATTTTTCTTTTTGTCCATTTTGATTGAATCACTAGTGCCAAAAACTCAACTAACGACCCAAAGGTCAGAGTATGAACGAAACATGTGTCAACATTTTTTTTTGTCTTCCACGCATGCTGACGCATTAAATAACCCAACTGCAATATTTACTTTTTCAATAAACTAAACCAAAGAGTACGTTACATACACGAAGATCAACAATTCTACACTTACCTTGGTTTACACACGGTTTTGCACCGTGGTGTGATCCAACGGTGTG